>CM055881.1:16615093-16787593 GCA_029582165.1 Portulaca oleracea
AAAGCAGATGATACCCAACGGATTTTCTGGAGATGAATCAGATTCTCTATTTAGTTGGAAAATAGTGTGTGTGTAACTGTCGTATCCACATGGAGTTGGGGCTTCCAAACCTAACCAACTAGGCTTGATGTTCGAGGTCTTTTTTGAGTTTGATAGACTACTAGACTAAAGAACAAACGAAAAGCCACAACTAAAAAGGGAAAAGAGCTCGGGGGCATTACTGGGCCTCCAAACGATAGAAAAAGGGTTGGTGAAGAGGTTTAGGGATGATTCATAGCCAAGCTATTCAACACGGTAATCAGGCGAATGAATCAGCATCAAATCCCTCTCGCTAGAGTTAGGGTTCGATGCTTACACCCTAGATACAACAACTATTCCCATATGGATGGTTTCTAGATAACATAATGGTCAAATTCACCTAATCGGACATTAATCACACGCCTAGTATATTAGCGTCCAATTAAACCATCCATAACTCTTCAATTCGATGTTGGGAGATAATCTATCACCTCTTGGTATCAAGAGTATTGAAGTCTAATGGAAAGGTATGGTAGGAATTGCTAAACAATTCACTAAATCATCCAAAACCACCCAACCTAACCTAAGCACAAATTTTGTAGTTTTATGAGTGATCAGTATTCGGTCATCAAGAGTGAGGATTGCATGGATGAAGTAGCATCAACTTCCCTCTCTCGAATGGTAAATTGATGCATACTTCCCAAAACCCGTCATCACTCTCGCATATGGGCCTTTGATAGTATTTCAACGCTATCCAAACAAATCGGTTCCAAAATCCATCTCGCTAAGGTTAGGATTAGGAACTAATTACTCCTACCTCTATGTCAATATCAATGTTTGGGGAAGGATTCATAACCTCTCAGCACCAAAATCCTCCACATTGAGTGGAAATAGAGGAAGGGAAAACTTAATTACCTCATCAATCACCCTAATCATACTAATCCAAGCCTAATCCCTCATTAGGGGCCCTAATTACCCCCAACCCTAGAGGAACTAGCAACACATATTCACAACTTCCAATACTTACCCAATCAATTCAATGCTCAACATGATTCTAGCAACACTATGGAGATGCATAACAACACTAATCAAACTAATTAAAATCACAAACAAGATAATGAAACAAGTAATTAAGCTAATTGAAACTAAAATTAAGAGAGAAGAAGAACTTATTGAAATCGATACATAAAGATGCTCCAAAGGCAAAGGAAACAACAATGATGAATTCAATTGCAAAGATAAACGCTAATTCTATTGCAAAGATAAACACTAATTAAATCCTACCTAATTAAAGAGGCTCAGGTACCGTACTCTTCCTTTGTCACCTATGCCAAGAGGTTCGCATCGACCTCCTCGAGTTTAGAAGTAGGGCTGTTCATCGGTTCAAAACCGAACCGAACCAAACCGGGCCGAAATGAATAAATCGAAAGCCGATTAAGGGGTAAAGTCCAAACCGAAAACCGAACCGAATAAACCGTTTCGGTTCTCGGTTTATCCGGTTCAAAACCGAATAATGCACACATTCATACGGAACTTTCACCGGAAGGAGTCAAACCGAATAAACCGAAAACTGAATAAGGGCTAAAGTGTAAACCGAAAACCGAACCGAATAAAAATCGGTCCGGTTTGAATCGGTTCGAACCGGTTCGGTTCTCGGTTTATTCGGTTCAAAGCCGAATAATGCACACCCCTATCTAGAAGTTCAATTCCCAGTAGATTTCGGACACCGCAAGATCGTCTCGGCCATCCTTTGGATGGGTCCCGAGTCCCTCTAGAGACTCAGGGCATGTCACCAACCCCGAAGGTCTTTGAGACCTAACATCACATCGGGTCGTCCCAGGAGAACATGGTTATTTTGGCATCGGAGTTCAGAAGTGGACCCCGTTGGAAGAATGAGCTGAAAAAGGAGAACAGAACAAGGTGGTTGGGCCAGGCGCTGGCTGCGCCTCCTCTGGCGCCAGCCGCATCTCCTGTCAGTCATTATTTTGTGTTCACGCACTCTTGAGGTGCGAGTAGCATCCCCATTGGCGCAGAGCGCGCCTCTCCTTCTTCCTTAAATTGTTGCCCAGAATGTAGGTGCGGGTTGCATCTCTATGGGCGCTGGGCGCACTTCCCTTCACTACTTTTGTTTCCTAGTTTCTTTTTATTTTGTTTTGCTCGGGATGAACGAAAGTCTAAGTGTGTGTGTGTGGGGGGGGGGGGGACGGGATGGGGGTATTTATTCCATATTTTACATGTTTTTATTCCCTTCATCTTTGACTTTTTGCTTGTTTTCAATAATTAATTTAGGAAGTATTATATGTTTATATTCATTTTATATATTTATTAGAGTTTGTATTCATTTTTTTAGTTCTTGTTCTAATTATTAAAATTCGTACGAAAATTACAAAAGTGTTAAATGAGAAAAGAAAAAAAAACAAAACCTATTAACCCAAAACCCCTTAACTCATTTCTCCTTGGCTCAACTTCCTTTCCCACGGCCTACCTCCCCCATCTCCCTAAACCCAGCTACCCAAAAACCCTAACCCATACCCTAACCCAACTATCCACGACTCTACTCGTTTCCCCACTTCTCTCTTTCTCTTTTATTAGAAAACCAACTTCCTAAACCCTAACTCCCTCATTTCTTCATTTTCCCTTCTCTCTCTTCCTCGATCTCCCCGTCTCTCTCTAAATCTCTGACTCTTTCCTCTCTTTCTTTCTCTGATTCTCTGCAAATAACCACCAAACATCTCCATCTTCATCTCACCTCTTTCACCCTTCATTCCATCTCTCAATCATAACCCTTCATCTCTCCCTCTATCTCTTCTCATCACTCAGATTCTCTCATTTAGGACCACCGAAATCCGATACCTTCCATCTGCTTCTCTAGGGTTTTAGGTAGTTTTTAGGTCAGATTATATCCAATTTCTTGCTTTGATTCATGTATAGATACGTTTTCCTGCTTAGATTAGGTTTAGTCATATTTTAATCGCATATTAGTGTAGGTTACTTTGTTCTTGTTCAACCCTCTTTTCTCCTTGAATCTGAAGTCTGTTATTCATTGATATTTGCTAGGTTTAATTTTTATCAGTATTTTCTATGCTTTTATTGCTTGTATTTGATTCATGTGTTTGATTTGTACCCTGTCTTTGGTATCTTATTTTCTTATCTCTCTATACTCCCCTAGTTTTTGTCGTTTTGCTCTCAGTTTCTTTTTTTTTCCATTTTCCCGTTCTTTCGTTCCAAGTATTAGCAGTAGGTGGTGGGTTAGTTTTGTCCCTTTTCTTTCCTTTTCTTCGGTACGTGTAGGCAGTAGATATTAGTGAGTCTTCTATTTCGATTTAAGTTAGGTTTAGGTAACAATAAATTAGGTTAGTATTAAAGGTTTACTAGAGTCAAACTTAGGTTACTATCATATGTTAAGTTGGGTCAAAACAAGTCATGTTAGGTTAGTTTATAGAAAGGTTAGGTTTACTTAGGTTTAACTAGGTTAGGTGATTGGGTCTTTGTTTAGCTTAGTCGGGTCATTGGGTCAGTTTAGTGGCTATAGTTTTGGGTCAACTAAATCATCTTAAGGGTAGTTTTGGTTAATGACTAAGGCTTATTTGGGATTTGGGTTAGAAATGACCCAATTCCTTTGGGTCATTAGATTAGCTAGGGTAGTTTTACCTTGTAAGTTTCAACAAAAACCTAGTTTAATGTGTGCGCACTAATCAAGTTTCCCATATTCACCACATAATTTAATAACAGTTTTATAGAACTTTTATCCTTTAAGCAAGGAGAGTTGTCAAGTGTCAATGGTGAGAATATTTAAATCTTTAGTTAGGTCTTTAAGATAGGAAGGCAAATTGAATGATAAATCTTATTGATGTTTTGTTTTGCGGTTTTTGTTCGAGTGAACTTTATTGTTTTGTTGTCTTACTGTTTGTATGCAACTTTTCTTGCTAGACCTCTTGCCCTTTGAGCCTTAAATTGAGCTAGGTTTTTACGATTATCATCTTGTAGTTTGATTTGATTAATTACATGGATATAGTAATTAGGAAAATTAAACTAGTCTTTGCACCCTTGGAAGAGGGGCGTTGCTTGGCTAAAAAGGGCAATTGATCACTTAATATGCATAAGTTAGACTTGAAAATCCAGTCTTCTTTTATGCTATTCCTTTGAACTTATGATTAGTTGTTTGTAGATTTATTTTATTTGCTTTCTTAGGCCCTGTTCTTTTATGCGACTGGCTGGCTGCGGTGCCACAACACACCGCACTTTGCCATAACCCACCGTAACATACAAATCCTCCACAATTTATCACAACCCACCACAATCAACATTTTCAAATTACTTGTTTAAATTTACTAACACAATTACTTTTACACACTTACCAGCACAATTTACAATTATTAAAAATAAAACTCACCACAACTTGCCACAACCCACCACAATCCACCACAATTCCACCACACCCACACAATTCCACCACACCGTACTGTGTCACACCGCAGCCAGCCATATAAAAGAACAGTAGCCACAACTCCCTGTGGATACGATATTAAAACCCTGGTTGTACTACAACTTGAACATGAGACATCTAGTCAACAAAATTTGGTGGATGAGCTATACCCTTGGTTGTGGAATGAGTCATCGTGTAGTGAGTTTTGAAATGAAGATCTTGTAGTACTCTTCTTCCCTTTTCTCTTTTAATCTTTGTATAGTAATTGCCTTCATCTAGAGTGTTTTTCATTAAGGTGGTGTGACCAACTTGGTTAGGCATAGATAATTTCTATTGGATTCGTGAGAGCTCGGGTCACAGTCGACACCAAATTTTGACCCAATTTTATAATTATTTTGTAATATTTTTGTTTTGATTTTAAGATTAGATTAGAACTTAAATCAACTAATTATGTGATGGTACACATCCTCCCAACTAGTCATCACTTTCCATCCATTTCTAAGCCATTAACAAAAAGCCTGCATGCCAGTTCCCATCATTTTCACCTCAAATGGGCCTAATTTCTACCTTTTCTACATACATAGTTTTACTCTTTCCAACATTATCCTTTTTAAAGATATCTGATGTCTCTAATATTCTGGGAGCTTATAATACACTGCATAAGCTTTGCAACGCCTTTTGAATCGAGTCAATCGGAGTCCGGATGAAGGCGTTATGATCGTTTTACATTTGGTTGTCCCTATCAGTACTCCTATTCGGCGGGTTAGTCTTCTTTGTACCCAACTCAACATTTGACTTTAGCTACCCGGTCGGTTAGCCGACTCAAATCAACCCAATCGCCTCGACGACCCAGATCCAAGAACTCATCTCAACCTTTGACCCCATGCTATCTAACCGGCAGGTTAGCTAGGCTATTATACGCAAACCGCCTGCGTTTTTCTTCCCTTTCTATATTTTTACCCAAGAGAATAATATAATTTCCGAATTTGACTATAATAATTCTTATTCGAGATAATTATTATTTCTTTTGGACCGTTTCCACCAAATAAAATCTTCCAATATTCTTGAAATTATTTCTTTCCTTTTCACCACTCCATCTTCAACTATAAATACAAATCTTCACTCTTCATAAATTGGGACACCCCAAAAACCCCATGAGTATTGACACTATGGAACGTCTCTATTTTTCTCATTTCTCTCATCTATGTGTTAATTACATAATTTGTTGACGTGATGCTAGATTTTATTCCACTTTTATTATCATGCATTCATATTATATTCATCATGTAGCCCTTAATTTGATGCTTCTACATGTATAATATAAATAATTTTTCTATTCTTGTCTTTTTATTTATTTTTCGTGCATAATAGTTTAAATTGATGAAATCTTTGAATTTTATTTCTTCTACTCTTCTTAAAATAAAATATGATTTTAGTAGGGACCGTTTTATACAAGTGGCAAATTAGAAAATCCATTCTAATTTGTAACCTTACCCCGAATCCAATTTTTGTTCGTAGACCGAAGTTATTCTTTTAGTTTGTTAATTTATCTTTAAAATTAACTAGCGATTGTTTCTCTTTATTCTATCTTGAAGCATCTTCTATAAATTCTTCATTAATTATTAAAATTGAAATTTGCGAAATTATTGACAAATTACAATATGGACAGTACACCTGTCCAGACAACCAATCTGCTGGTTAAGTTGCCAGGGTTGTGGACTATGTCCAGACACTGGCTTGGACATACCGTAAAACCCCAAAAAATTTGAATGCGTTTACCGTTGCGTCATTAACAATTTAAGTTGATTCCGTTAATTTTGAGAAATTTCCTGTTATTATTCCTGCTAACACTTGAGCTCATAGGACCGTTGATGGACTAAGAAGGGTATTTTAGTAATTTTCTACATACATGGGATCGTTGCATGGGAGTAGGGATAATTTGGTAATTTTATGTGCCTAATAAATGTATGATTTTACGTATTTTTCTTTTAATTATTTTTGTGGTTATTGTTATTTTAGAAAATTAAAATTTTATTTATTTTCCTAGGCACTATTTTTAGCACAACAGATTTTTAATTTAATTTGATTTATTTTATTTTTCTTTATTTTTTTAGTTGGTATAAATACTCATTTATCTCCTAAACGGCTAAACCCCAAATCTAATATCAAGCCCTCTCTCTCTCTCTCTCTCTCTCTCTCTCTCTCTCTCTCTCTCTCTCTCTCCTCTTGCTTTAACTGCAGCCAGCCTTGCACCACGTGACCACCGCCAGCACCGTTGTCCGCCAGACTTCGTCGGAAACACTCCACCACCGGCAACTGCTATCCACTGCAGCAACCTGTCTCCCTTTCTCTCAATCACACTCTTTCTCTCTCTTTCTCTCTCTCTCTCTCTCTCTCTCGTCTCTGCCGCTGCGTGCACCACTACCCAGCCACCATCCCCACTGTCACTACATTCCACCGCTACCTCAGGCCGTCGAAAATCGCCGCCCTGTCGCGCAGGCCTGCAAGGAATAGGAAAGGTTGTTGTTGTGCGAACTTTGACCTCGCTATCACTATCGTCGCCTTAGCTCGACGTCGCCTGCTACCAATGCCCAGCACAACCAACTCCTCCCTCTTGCTAGTATAAATCTAACTCTAGTTGTATCATTGTTGTTGTTGTTGTTGTATTTTCATTCAAAAGTATTATATATATTATTGCAAATGTAATTGATATTATTGTAAATTTCAATTAGGAGTATTATGGTTGTAGTTTTCTAGTTTGTGTTTACTAATATGTTGAGTTAATATGATTGTAATTTTATGGTTAATAATGTTAAATGTTTTATTTGGGTTGTGTGCATCAAAAACATAAAATGAATTAGGTATAGTTGTAATTGTGACATTTAAGTTCATTATTATGAATAGTAATATTCTTAGTCTCTATTTTAACATGTTAATACTTTGTGTGATTAGGGTTGTAAAAGAATTAGTATGTTTATACATGTGTTAATTAGATTCTATGTATGCATGAATGAATAAAAAGAACTAGGGTTTAGATTCTATAGATACTAAATCATTAGTGTGTTTTGTTTGGGTTAAATGCATATTGATTTTTTTTCGATTATTGAAAGCCAATAGGCTTAAAAAGTTCATGAAAAACAGCAAGACTGCATTACAAGACAGCAAACAACCAACTCCAACAGACAAAGGCTACAACCAAACACTGCTAAACATAAGTAAAATAACTAGGACCATCGCGTCCACAACCGCAAAAAAACCTGCACATCTCAATCACAATGTTAAAAGATCAATAGCTTCATTTTGGTGAGTCATCGAGGAGTCGCACGACTATAGCGTTATTAATAATCACAACTCTTCGGTCAATCTCAACATCAATATCATCAGGATTGTCATTTTCCAAGATGTTTCGGCGCCCAGTTATCTTAACCTTTTGACCATTCTTCTGGCCATAAACATCCTTACAATTTGCATATCTAACAAGCTACCACTTAGATTTCATCAGCGTGTTCTATTTTCTCTTCCTCCTGACTTTACCCTTCAAAACCTCAAGAATGGAATTCTGAAGATCAGCAAGTAAATCACATTTATCCGCCCCACCAAAGGATCCAATCAAGTTGCTATGAGTGCGGTCACTGTCAGAGTCGGCTCCATTATCCCCTTCCCCCACTTGATTGGTTTTGGAACCACTCAAGAGAACATCGTTGTAAGTCAGCTTGCTTGCACGCTTGTTGCTATCAAAGACAACATTAATAGGGTCTATAATAGTCTTGCTAGAAGCACCCCTAGACCCGTCACATTTGGAAGCCTCAAGAGAGTCGAGCACAACTGTGTCATCATTCCGACAATTCCTCAAATCATTGTAAACCACAAAGGGGATGAGATGTGCAAAACATTCGAACTAAGGGCACCACCATTATTCTTCTCGGGGATCCATTTCTGGACACCTTTTGTAGTAGTCGAAGGTCTAGCAGCTTGATTTTTGTTGAATTTAGCCTAAGAAACAAAGAGTTTCCTGTGATCGACAATTCTAAGGTTCATCTCTTTAACGACATTTCCCTCATCATCCCTATTAGCAAACTGTACAAAACCAAATTTTTTACCATATTTTCCAACTTTTTTGGGAATATAAGCATCAACAACATCTCCAAACCTCCTAAAAGAATTTTTGAGCCTCAAACTACCCATATTGACAGGCAAATTATCAATAAAAAGGGAGTACAATAGCTTTTCCTTAACAGGCATCTCAGGCACAAAGGAGCCAGCCATTGGGGGTAAACCAGTAACAGCAACACCATCACTATTAAACAAACGATTTTGAACAAGGGAGGAAGACACCAACCCTTCATGAACCTCCCCCAACTCTTTCAAAACAACAATCATTTTACAAGCTCACTCAAGGAGGCCCCAAATGCATATTGATTTGATTAACTAAGTATGTCCATTGCGTAATCTCAAATCATTTCGTATTCATAGGTAAATGGTTTACCAGCTTTCGTTTATGAGTTATTATGGTTTTAAATTAAGTATTCCTTTTATTCACAAAACAGTATGGTGTAGTTACTTAGCTTAAAGAGTGTTTTAAAACCCTTTATTCTGTTTTTATGAGGTCCATAAAGTATTATGTTTAGTAAAGTTTCAAACTTCACGTATTTATATCAAGTTTTGATAAACTTCACGTATTATGTTTAGTAAAGTTTCAAACTTCACGTATTTATATAAAGTATTATGGTTTTAAATTAAGGAGTTTTGATGTCAAGAGTTTGGCTTATTTTGATCATTAAATCAAGTTTTAGGTGCATGTGTTCAATCTGAATTAATGTGTTTAATTGGGAAATCTACTGTTTAATAAACAATTTTTGAAAACTTCAACTTAATCAACTTACATAAATGCCACATTTGAACATATTTTAATAAGAATTAAGTTGATGCTCACCCGCTCTTTAAGTCATGGCAAAGAGGGAACCAAAAATTTTCATTTTCATTTTCATTTTGTTTAATAAATAGAGTTCAAAGCAATTTTCTATTCAAAAATACTAAAGGCTTAAAGCACTTAAACACCAAGTAAATAACGAAAAACCAAACATTTATTATGTAGATATTCAATTGCAAGTCATCCATACCCCTTAGGGCTAGCAATAAGCGAATTTCTTGAAGAAAACAATCAACAAATAGCATGTTGTACGCATACAATATATGAGGATTCACGATGAATATATTTAAGAGGGATTATAAACATAATAACTTCAATAAACACATGTAAAATCCCCTCATTTTATTATGTGTGTCAAAGCTATAATATATCTAAAAATCAATCTAGTTATAATACAGAATTAACTTGTGGGCTCCACATTTTGTGTTAATATTTGTCCAAAAATACATCGCTCATGAAGCTTTAACTGGAACGAAAAAGAATATTGCATAAAAAAAATTGCAAAAAATTACTCGGAGGTATCCCAATATTTGGGGAAACTATTTTTCGGTACCCCAATTTTTCAAAACTAATTTTGAGGTACCCTTACTTTTTGGGTTAGAAATTATTAGGTGCTTTTTCGGTCATCAATTTTATTAAGTGACCGAAATACCCTTATTCTTCTTCTTTAAGGGTAATTCTTAAAAAATGGAAGAACAAGGGTATTTCGGTCATTTAACCAAATTGATGCCTGAAAAAACACCTAATAATTTCTAACCCAAAAAGTAAGGGTACCCCAAAATTAGTTTTGAAAAGTTGGGGTACCTAAAAAACATTTCACCAAAAGTTAGGGTACCTCGGAGTAATTTTTTGTAAAAATTGTCTTGAGCTTTAATATACATTTGTTCAAAAATACTCAACTTATATAAATTTATTGAAAAGAAGTTCTAAGACACATGAGCTAACTTACATTGTGCATACATATTTCACGAATTGAAAATTTGGTATTTTTATCATAAGTAAATCCCCAAATTTATATACTAGCACTATAAATGCTATTACATCCGAGTCTAAAAGGGGTTGTTAAACATCAATGTGACATACCATAGAAATACTCAACACAGGATAATCCACCTGAATTATTATTCCACGGAACTTGGATTTTAACCATTTCATCCTCATATTCGAATTCAACATCCCTCCTATTAATTCGGCAGGCCATGGGCTTGATAGAAGAATAAAGCATGAGCTCCCCAACTCCCTTCACTCCAACTCGAACTAGATCAGCTCCCCTATCATCAGTGATGACATCAAGTGACTTGATTGCCCCTCCAGAGTTGAGCATGTTGACAAGCCCTATGGGGGCAAACTGATGAGCCGAGTCCGATGACAAAGTAGTCAATGGAGATACGATGATGAGCTCGTAACTAAATGGTTCTAGTGACATTTCAATGGTGTCTGATGGCTTGCACAGGACCAACTTCTGTTGCTTGGAGAGGTACATGGCAAAGAGTTGGACATCTTCAATAGGGAATGGCTTGTGCCCATTCCCCCATTCTACATCCTTTGGGCCTATTTTACATGACACGGGCTTGGAGAACTTTGAGAAGCATTGGTTTCTTCGAAACTCAGGACACCATCCTCCTCCTTGGCAATTGAATACTCCAACTACTCCATTAAACTGTAACATGTATAATAACACATGATCACAGTTAATTCGCATTCAATATATAAACAAAGACACAAATTATACCTTATTGAGATTCCAAATCTTGAGCATAGTTTCCCCATCGTGTAAAGGGTCAACAAAGAGGGAGTCCCTAGTAGGAAGAGCATAGTAGTCACAGCGGAGGATGGAACCATCAGGAAAGACGAGTCTCTTGAGGAGGGGTAAGTTATGGTGACCAACAGAATCACTGACATAGATAGGACCACCGGAGATGGCTCGGGAGGCAGCATGAAACTCAGCACAAGGGTGTGTTGACTGGAACATGTCCCAGTCAGGGTGTATGAAGTTGCCCATCCACAAGCTATTGTACGCACAATGTACCATGTGACATCCTTGCAACCAGTACGTACCATTCATATCACCGTATGGATCAGTAGGCCAAAAGTCATCCCCTGAAATTTTGTACCATTCGTAAGTCTCCGATATGACTTTAACACAAACTAGGGGTTTTTTGCATTTTGGACCCTGAATTTTAGGGGTATTTACATTCTTAACCCTTAGTTTTCAACTTTAACTTTTTGGACCCTAAAGTTTGTAGGCTGAAAAAAAAAAGGACCCTAAAGTTTGTGAGGTGAAAAAAAGTTCGTTTCCCGTTTTTCTTTTTCTTTCCATGTTTGAATTTCTCTCCCGATTGGCATCAAACTTTAAGACTAAGGTTAAAACTGATATTAAAGTTATAATAAACCTCTTTTATTCATGTTGGAGTTACTTAAAACCATGTACTCAGGGGTCTAAGTAGCCTCGACACGAATAAGAGATGTGTATTATAGCTTCAATATTAGTTTTAACCATAGACCTAAAGTTTGACGTTAATCGGGAGATAAAGTCAAACATGGGAGGAAAATAAAAAATGAGACAGGGGCCTTTTTCTTCAGTCCACAAACTTTAAGGTCCTTTTTTATTCAGGCTACAAACTTTAGGGTCCAAAATGTTAAAGTTGAAAACCAAAGGTTCAGAATGTAAATACCCCTTAAATTCAGGGTCCAAAATGCAAAAAACCCCGCAAACTATACCACATTTTTCTAATTATATCTTTGTTTCTAAGTGTAAGTTTTATATTAAAACCACTCATACCAACACGACCAAGGCAGATGGTTTCAGTGCCAAGGAGCATGAAATCATTACACTGCTCCATACTAGCAATCACACCATTGCCTCTGAAATGCTTCCTCACTGATTCAGTTATTGCCTTGTAGTACTTTTTCGCCAGTTCAACTCTTCCTCCATAGTCCTCTGCCATCATTTCCAGCAACTACACATTCCACATTTATAAAAAAAAAAAATGGTTAGTTCCCAGAAGCACCAAGGTTCATGTTAACTTTTTTTTCTAACTATCGTAGTTAAATTAAATATTAATCGTTGATTATGGATAAAATAATCTTAACCATTAATTTAAATAATAATTTTATTATTATTTATTATTATGATGTATTAATTTTGGTAATGTAATCATAAACGAAAATTTTATATTCCTATTATGTTTTTAAAAAATCTTTCCAAATTAAAAATGATTTCGTATTATGTAAATAATAAAATCCACACATGATTAGTTATTAACTTGAGGAAAAAGGTACAAGCTAGATCTTGGTCTAATGGTTATATCCTAGAGATTATAAAATTGGATTGTGGGTTTGATTCTTCAAAATGTGTTTTCGCTGCGTACATTTTTTTTTACTCTTCGGTTTGATTTAATTTTTCAAATTTTCCTACTTTTGGGGGGAAACCATTAGATTTTTGATATATATCTTTCATAACAATAAGAACAAAATAACTCTTATACATTTGAAATTACAACAAGATTCAAGAACAACATCCAGGAGAAAACACGTTTAGGTGCGGTCTGCGGGTCAAGGTCTAGACATTCTCCTCATGAGCTAGTCTATTAATTGATGCAAATAAATTTTATAATTATTTTTGATATTTTGGTTGTCATCATAAATTAATTGAAGTAAATAATTCTTTATTAATATCAACTGTTCACTCATTTCATATGGAATATAAACATCTATATAATGATTTAATTTTTGTTTAAGTTTATTATTTATTCAAAACAAATTACTATTTGTATTGTATTTTATTAAATAAAATAAACAGTCTGTTTTTACTTTTTACATTAAATGTGAACGGAAACTTCAATAAATACTCCCTTCATCCTATAACAATCGATAGTCTTCCAAAAAAATGAAAAGCATATAAAGAACATTGTTTAAGGTATCATTTTATGTGATTTTAGTGGGGAGAGAAAATTATTAATGCTAAATGTAGTTAAGTGGACACTCATTTTCGAATTACCCAAAAGGAAGAATGAAGCATCCTTGGATGTCACTAATTGCGTCCATAAATGTAATTTAATTTATAGAAAATTCATTACTATATCCAGCACATCTACACTGATCCTGCCCCACCTCAGCCTGACAACCACTCGGAGCTACCAATCGCTGGAAATAGGAGAAATGTGAAGGACTATTATTGGCAAGGGAAAAAGGAAATCGTGAACGGAATGAACTAGAATTTTTACAAAATTTTTGAATTTATCCACTTTTTAGTGCAAATTATTAAAATTTTGAATTTCAATAAAAGTAACAAGACCCAAAATAAAATCTTGCAAATTTGTACTTATTTTATAAAATTTAATCAATAATTACTTAGTATAATTCCTAATTAATATCATCTTCTTCACTAATTGTACGTGGAAGGTAAATTATCTATATTATTATTTTTTTCATAAAAAATGGTTTGCTTTTACATGAAATGTGAATGATAAATATTTATTAAATTCACTTATTCTTTTTATCTATATGCATTACAAAACTATGTCAATAAAAGTTGAAAAGAATATGTTTTCTTATATTTCTCGTTAATATATAGTTACTAGTTCATAGACCCGTGCGTTGCACGGGCGATAATAAAATACAAATAGTTTTTATAATTGGTAAAGTGTCGATAAAAATGGATGACTTGGTGGGTGGGATTAGGTGTAAAAATATTTATAATTTTTAGTAACTTTTTATAATATATATTGTGAGTAAAGCAAGTCACATCAGTCACATTACTTATTAAATATATGAATATATGTATGTATGCGTGTGCGTGTGTGTGTGTGTATATATATATATATATATATATATATATATATATATATATATGATAGACGCTCTTTCGAATTTTTAAATATTTTACATGTTATAATAATAGTCGTTCTGATTGTGGCCATCATATGTTATTGGGCAAACTTGTAATGTAATTCTATCCACGACATCAACCTATTAACCTAAGTTTCCAACATCAGCAGCGAGGTGTTCTTAACCATATATGGAGCTCTCCATATTACAACAACTGTCATAAGTATAAGAGTATACGAAATCACATGAACACATATATTCAAAGTGTCAATAAAATAGCTAATACCATCTTAATTTTAATTTTTAATGTAACAATAATTTCGTAAAAAGTATAACAATAATAAAAATATGTAGTCATCTATTAAATTTTAAAATGTTCCAAAAAAGATTAATCTATACCAAAAATTATAAATTTAATAAGCCCCTCTAATTTATATGAAACAAAAATACACTATTACACTTAACCTTATTTAATAGGCCTACAAATTAAGATAAAATTAATATGATACTTTGTGATAAATAGAGCGATATAATATTTATAATACTTGCGCCGTGACATATTAATGTCATTTTGTTGTATGTCGCGATATTCAATGTCACTTTTTTTATTGATAAATTTCTATATAATATTTTATTAATTTTTTCAATAAATGTCACTTTATTATTGATAAATTTTTATATAATATTTTATTAACAATTGCATTATTATACTTTTAGGATAGTAGTTTTCGTTACGAATCTAATGATAATAAATTTACATAACAAATCATTTTACATATCGAAACATTTACGTCAAAATTTTCAAAGTTTGACTGCACAATTTTCAAAGATAAAATTAATATGGAATGAAGGGAGTAAAATATAATTTAATATCTTTGACAAAAAACAACTAGCATGTGTATAGGACTATTAATCAAATATTCTTTTCATTGGTTCTTTGAAAACAATTTATATTAAATAGTCCTATACAAAAAACAATTTTTTTCATTAAATATAATTTTTCCTATACAAAAACAATACTTTTTCATTAAATATAATTTTTCCTATACAAAATATAATTTTTCCATCAAATATGTATAGGACTATTAAATATTTTTTTTCTTGGTTCTTTGAAAACAATTTATATTAAAACAATTTTTTCATTGGTTCTTTGAAAACAATTTATATTAAAAAAAAAATTCATTGGTTCTGTGAAAACAATTTATATTAAATAGTCCTATACAAAAAAGCAATTTTTTTCATTAAATATAATTTTTCCTGCAGAAAAAACAATACTTTTTTCATTAAATATAATATTTCCTATATAAAATATAATTTTTCCATCAAATATGTATAGGACTATTAAATATTTTTTTCATTGGTTCTTTGAAAACAATTTATATTAAATAGTCCTATACAATAAACAATTTATGTTAAATATTTTATTAATGAAAAACAATTGATAGAACGAGGGGAGTAAAAGTATTGATCTTTGAAAATGTAATTTAATATTTTCCATCAAATATGTATAGGACTATTTGACAAAAAAATATGGAAAATACATTATAACATGTATAATATTTGATGGAAAATATATTTAATGAAAAAAAAATGAAAGAATATTTGAGAAATCTTAGGAATATTTTGGTGATTAAAAAATTAAAAAATTTCAATGGTTCAAATTACTCCCTCCGTCTCATATTAATTGACACTTTAACTAACTTATTTTGTCCCAAAATAATTGTCACTTTCCTATTCCCAATACTTAATTCAATTATTTTACATTATTTATTAGAGAGAGAAAAGTCAAATACAATTGATGTTTGGTAGTTATTATAGTTATATATTGGTTTGTGTGAAAATTCCAATTCCATCAATTAATTTGGGACGGAAGCAGTAATTCTTAATAGATCAACGGTTGATATTGATCGACTACGTAGTCGGAAAAAAAGTTGACTACCTTCGAATTTTTTCTATCTTTAAATTTTCTATGTCCTTGCTTTGCTTCTTGATAAATATACACGAGCAGCTATAATTTCTTGATATTGGTTTTTGATATGGGTAATCAAGGATGATATCATGTACATTAAAGTATAATATCAAATCAAGAGGATCACATATAACCTTTGCATATAAGACCATAATGTGATCAGGATTTGTCCAAATTGGTCCCTTTCTACTAGGACTACTTAACAATATAAATACAAAGAGTGTTGACCATTCAAGAGGACAATAGACTTACAAGAGATGATCACACATTGAACATTACTCTCTTCTATTGTTATTGAGTGTATAAGAGTTGTATTGAGCTATTTGAGTTGAGTTTTTCAGATAATTATTGTTAAAGAGAGGATTTAGGAGTTGAGAGGTCGACTCCCCCGCATTTAATTGAGAGGTGATGTTAAGTGGTGAGATCTTGACAATATAGGAGGCTCTAAGGTTGTGAAAAATTCATCCTAATAATAATTCTTGGTTAAATCCTAGAGTTGGAGAACTCGAAGTAGTTGCGTACACCGAAATTGAAGTTTGGAGGAACATCGTAAACAACTACCGCGTCATTTATCTTTTAGTTTCCACTCTTTATTTCCGCAATTTATTTAACAAGCTTAATCGAACTTTCGATTTATATCAGAGCCTCAACTACGTTGCTAGACTTAACCATTTGTAGGATCAATCGGATGGCTAGTTTATTAAATGCATCTATCTATCACTCACCAATAATTGATGGTACTAACTTTTTTTCTCTTTGGAAGTGAAAGATAAAATTATTTAGGGAATCCATTGGTTTTTATTTTTAGGAAGTTATTACTAATGGTCCATTTAACCCGACATGAATGAGAAACGATGGAGTCATTGTCAAGAAGCCAAAGAGCGAATATTATCCTCAAGATGATTTTGAGAAGCCGAAAAACTCTAGAGTTTTATATATTTTACAATGTGCTTTAAATGACGATATATTTACTCGTGTTTGTTCTTGTGAGTGGGGGTGTGCATTATTCGGTTTTGAACCGAATAAACCGAGAACCGAGCCGAATTGAACCGGTCGAAACCGAACCGATTTTTATTCGGTTCGGTTTTCGGTTTGGACTTTAGGCCTTATTCGGTTTTCGGTTTATTCTGATCCGATGAAAAACTATAAAAAAGTGTGCATTATTCGGTTTTGAACCGAATAAACCGAATACCGAACCGAACCGGTTTTATTCGGTTCGGTTTTCGGTTTGGACTTTACCCCTTATTCGGTTTTCGGTTTTTCCGTCTCGGTTTTGAACCATGAACAGCCCTACTTGTGAAATAGCCAAAGCCCTTTGACAAAAGCTCTTTTTAATACATAAACAACCAAGTGAAGAAAATTTTGATGGATAAAAAGGGACAAATATGCTTAGGGTTTCATCATAATTTGTGCTTAATGGCAAAAGAGTCTGAATCTGACGATGATGGTAAGATAAGTATCGATCGTAATGTTCATAGTGATGAAGAAGAGGAAATAACTGGGTGTGATATGCCAAACAAGGTATATGATTCCCTTGTCTCTATGTTAGGGAGGTGGCAGCTAAGACGTTAATAACCTTATTTTCCAACCTTCTCATGAAGATTCTAAACTTTGATGGAAGCAAACATTTCTCATTTATCTTCATTCAGAACTAGCGTTTACAATTAGAATGAAGAAACTTCAAATTATATTCCTTGGATGCCAAATGAATGGCAATGATTAATCTCTGGTTATTTTAACTTCTTTCCCATTCAAAAATCCTAAAACTGATTCATAGCATCTAATTTTCCTCCAATTCAAAAATGAGTAGTAATTGATATAAGTAAATTAACTAGTTCCTCCATCCCTCAATATTTGTCACTTTCACAAATTTTTATTTTTATAATATTTGTCACTTTATAATTTCAATACAATATTAGTGACAATTTTCTAAATGGATTATTGGATGATAATACACTGAACTTTAGGGGTATTGAACAATAATGCACTGAACTTTTTTCTTGGACTCTAATACACTGAACTTTAAGAGTATTGGACAATAATGCACTCATACCAATTCAGCTGGTGGTTGCCGTGGTGGTTGTCCTACTTTGAGGTGTCGTTTTTCTATTTTTTTCCAAAAAAATATATACTAGTCATCCTGCTTATGTGTACTTTCTCACACGGCAAAAGTTTTTTCTAAAAAAAATAGAAAAACGACATCTCAAAGTAGGACAACCACCGCGTCAACCACCAGTTGAATTGGTCAGAGTGCGTTATTGTCCAATACCCTCAAAGTTCAGTGTATTAGAGTCCAAGAAAAAAGTTCAGCACATTATTGTCTAATACCCCTAAAGTTCAGTGTATTATCATCCAATAATCCTTTCTAAATTTATCATTACTGTTAGAGAATAAAACTATTACTAGACCTTCCACCATTAGCTTAAGTTTTTGGTTGAGATGGACGTTCCACATGGTATCAAAGCCAGATTGACTAAGTGGTCTCAACTTTGAATATGATCAACATCCTCATATTCATTTGCGCAAGGTAAAGGGGCATTTTCAGCATCCACGTTTCAAGCACAAAGAGCATTTGCGTGAGGGGGCGTGTTAAAGCATAAAATTATTACGGAGTCTTAAACCATCAACTTAAGTTTTTGATTGAAACAGTTCCACAATGTTCCACAATTACCAATACAACCATATAAGCAAAACATAAATTTATTTGGTTTTATCATTTCCAATACAATTATCATTCTCAATATTACTTTCTTAAAATTTTGCCAAAACTTAAATGGTACGATTGTTGAGGAATGGAGGGAGTGTGTAATACATAAATGACAACTACGAAAAAATAAACATTAAATAATATGAAGTTACCATATAATCCAAGGTTAACCATTTTTATATTATTTTTAAGGTTAAGTATAATCCAATTTCTACTCATTTTCCTGGTTATTTCAAAAAGTAAAAGATGCACCATGATAACCATCATAAGTAAAATAAAATTTATTGTACATGTGTCAAGTTTCATATTGATCGTTTATTTTTCAATTAAAACACAAAATTATATAATATTTTTTATTAATAATTTGCTTACAAAATTTTAAAATTAAATATTTTTAAAATATTTTTTACAAGGATAAAACTCATATTAAAGATTTTTAAAATTTTAATTTTTTAAAAAATGGTTTAATTAGGAAAATGTATTTTAGAATTTTTTACTGATTAAAAGACACAAACAAATGGTCAAGATAAAATTTGATCTATATATAATATAAATTCATTTTAGTTGTGGCGATTAAATGAGCTGATAACTAGCATAAATTTTTCCAAAAAGTATAATATTTTTCTGATAGGAATAGCCAATCTGATTACTTCTAATTTGAGGTGGGTGGCTGGCATAATTGAGTCACTTGGTAGAAACTATTAATGATCCCTTTCCCACCCAACCTTGAATCTGTCAATTCATTTAGCTGTCACGTTTAGCTCCTGTTCGGTAAAATTAGTGTTTTAGGTAGTAGATAGAGGTCTATATAGCGGATAGCGGTTTAAGCAGCGGATAGTAGTTTAAGTAGCGGATAACGGATGACAGTTCAAATGAAAATTGTGTTCGGTAAATTTAGCGGTTAAATTAATAGATTATTGTGAATTGACATAAAAGGATATGAATAATTTTGAAAGATAAAATTTTCAAAGGGTATTTTTTGACCGAAAAATATGAAACGCTATATCCCAAATGCTAAACGTTAGCTTTATTAGCGTTTCACAAAACACTCCTCAAAACGCTAGCTTACCGAACACTATTATTTACGCAATTAGAGTTTTGACTTGGTCAAAACGCTAAACGCTGCCCCAAACGCTACTGCCGAACATAGCCTTAGTTACTTAGCCCCCTTCTCTTATACGGTTGATTGCGGTGCGGTACGGTGGAATTTGAAAAAGTGTTGCAAATTGTGTTAAGTTGTGGTGAATTGTGGTGAGAATTATGGTATGTGGGGTAGGTAAGGAGAGAAAATGTGAAAAGTAGAGAAGAAAAGTGAGGAAAGAAAAGTGAAGAGATATATTAATAATAATTGTGGTATCATGTTGTGAAGTGTAATAGAAATTAAAGAGTTGCGGTACGTTATGGTACCGCACCGCAATCTACCGCATAAAAAGAACGAGGCCTTAAGTCATTCCCTAATGTCACTATTGTTTACTTAAGTACGATTATTTATTCTTAAAAAAATAATATATCAATATGTAATTCTTAAAATAAAAAGTTTTGAAGTGTTAAGATAAAATTATATATATATATATATATATATATAAATATATGGAAATAAAATTCATTTTTTGTGGTAATTGTCATGATTAACAATCACTATACATTTTTCCAAAAAAATAAAATATTTTTTAATAGGTACTCCCTCCGTTCCATATTAATTGTCATCTTTAGAAATTATGCAGTCAAATTTCTAAAATTTTGACCATAAATTTCTCAATATATACAATGAGTTGTTATATAAAATTATCACCATTAAATTCATAACGAAAAAACTATCATAAAAGTAAAATATTGCAATTACTAATAATATATTATGTAAGAAATTATCAATTAAATAGTGACATTTGATACTGTGAAAATTAAAATTATGACAATTAATTTGGAACAGAGGGAGTATTATCAGTACGTATGGTTACTTCTAACTTGAAGCTGGTGGCTGGTATAACTGAGACCTCAATCTTTCAATTCATTGAGCTCTCACATTTAATTACTTAGTCATACTCTAATATACCTAATGTTTAATTTACTTAAGTATGATTATTTATTTTTGTTAAAAAGAAATATATCAATCTGTAATTGTTATAATAAAAAAGTTGTGACGCTTTAAAAAAACATCCAATAATGATTTAAAAGAATTGGACTTTTGTTTGATTGGTATAGTAATACTCATATGTTTCAATTTGATCTTTATTACCAATTTTCAAACTGACGATGATATACACCTAGCGGCAAGATAATTAATAGCCAAATTTTTATTATAAAAAAAACAAATGCCACATCACTATTATAGTTAAGAAAATTAAAAAATTCATAGGATCCTTTCAATAATTAAACAACAGTGTAAGGACCTTTACGAAAAAAATTTAATTTTTAATATATATAAATTTATGAAATTAACAAAAATAATAAAAAAATAAAAGGTTAATTTTACAACTATTTAAATTTTATTTTGAGGAAAAATTTATTAATGATTATTTTTTGAAAAACAAATTTAAAATTTAAAAATATTCAATTTTTTAAACAAAAATCATTCTTACAAAAAATACTTTTAAATTCTTCAAAAATAAATGAGAAAAACTGAATTTATGAAAATTCTAAATTTGTTAAATTAAAAAAAACAATAAAATAATGAAAGCTTAACTATTACAACTATTGTAAATTTATTTTTGAAGGAAAATTTGAAAATAAATAATTTTATGAAAAATAATTTTAAAATTTTAAAATTTTAAAAAATTCAAAAAATTTATTAATAATTAATTTTTCGAAATATAATCAAAAATTTTAAAATATAATTTTCAAAAAATTTATTAAAACAATGACTTTTTCTTTGATGGAAGAAAACTATTCCATCCGTTCCATATTAATTGGCACTTAAACTAACCATTTTTTTCCAAAATAATTGTCACTTTTCATTTCCCAATATCTAACTTAATTATTTTAATTTTAATAATTATGCTAACTTTTTACTTTTTGAATCAATAAAACTATCTCTACTCATGTTCTTCACTACTCACACCTTGATATGCGAAAAATATCTTGGAAAATAGTGATATTTAATTACGTAGGTAGTTTTTTTAGTTAAATAATGGTATATGCAAAATTATGAAATATGACAATTAATTTGGAACAGAGGGAGTATAATTTTAAGAAAAAAAATTAAAACTCACAAATTGAAAAGCATAATAACTTTTTATATCATTATTTATTTTTTGAATAAGATATTTTTTACAAAATTTCTATATTTTTTTATAAATTTGACATATAATTTTAAAAATATTTTCAATTTTTTTAAAATTAAATTATTACAAAAAATGATTATTTTCTTAAAAATTTAATTATTTCTCTTCATATTTCTAATTTGGACCCTACAATTTTTATTTTTATTTAAAGGTCTCTATGATGTGGAAAAAATATTTTTAACACAAAATAAATAAAAAAAGTGATGTGGAGTGCCATGTCATGTAAGATGGATAATATTGATCTTGTGGCAAAATGTTTATCATTTTCCAATGATAATTTGCATATTATAACGCATACTAAAAGTCTAAAACTAGTTTGTTGAACCATAAAACAACAATCATGGTTAAAGTATTCATATTTAAATCCATAAAGAGGCATGTTGATTAGTCTCTATTTGACAAGATCAAACAAAGTCCTTTTCTATAGTTTAGGTATCTTGTAGATAATTATTTACGATATCTCTAACGAATGTTCCAATTGATAAGTAATAACTTCTAATCAAGGCTAAAATTCTTACTAAATCACCGAAAACTATAAATGAAGTCAGCCAAAATTTTGAGTAACTATATATAATTGGAACTTGGAAGTTGGAAAAGTAAATATATAATTTAAATCAACCAAGAAACAAACAAGTAAACAACTTACATGGATGACGTCAACTTTGACACCATCAATGCCACAAGCCTGCAGGTGAGAGTGTAGGCCTTCATAGAGCTCATGAACGTTATTAGGGTGGACCAGTCCAACACCATTGTTAACAATCTTATCGACGGCAAGGTCTTCCATAGTCATCTGTAGGCCTGGAGTGAGCTTGGGGGTGACCACTTGGGCCTGAGGAAGACCAACAACATTGGGCCTAACACCACCCCAATAGCCCATGAAAGCATGCCAAACATAGACATATTCCACACTTTTGAACTCTTCCTTGAGGTCTCTCACAAAGGCCCCCAATCCCTTATTGGTGCAACCATCCCGGCCCAAGTTGTTTGGGCTTTGATAGTCTCTGAACTTATAATTCTCCTCAAACTTGATGAGCCTACATGGCATTTGCTCCCCTGCTGAGGTCCGGTTTATACCTTCTTTATCAGTGATGGGGTCATTGTCATGGCAAATTGACTGCCAACCATCGTCAATGAGGACAAGACCAGGTGGGACCCCCTGCTGGACGAGCCCCTTGACCCCCTCCCAAACTCCTTTTGGCTCTACTTTTAGGTAGAAAGCATCCCATGTACACCACCCAAACTTATCTATTATGCCTGGAGGGGTCTTGTCCTCTAACAAATTAAAGGTCCCTAAATGGGCTTGGACAACCCTGATGGCGTCTTTGACAAGACTAAATGGGTCGGACCCAGCTTGCATGTACACCACTGACCCAAATGAATGCTCAGTCAGTTTAGTAGATCCACTTTCAACACAAACATCGACATAATCATCAACCCCACCAGGCTGTAGGGAGGCCCTGAAATTGCCCTCTATCAAAGGGAGGATCACCACGTAGGGTCGGCCCAAACTCTCATCAGAATTATCAAGAAGGAGTATCTGGGTCTCATGTTCTAAGTCCCGGCCTTTAGACCCGACCCAATGCGTGGTCCACCAGACCTTGAACCTGAAGATGCTCATGAATCGGATCCCCTTGAGTTGACCCAAATGTACGGCATGCCAGGCCTCGGGTTTTGAGGCAGTGAATCCTACGAACAACCCAGATGGAGCCGGCTTTGTAGTAATGTTAGCAGGGACGTCCGAGAGAATGACTTCACCATTGACCATGAAGTTTGATCCCTGCAAGGTTACTATAGGGCAAGGGCAACAAGCGTCTTCAGACACGCCAGAATTCATCTTGCTCAAAAGTTTGACAGCTGTTTCAGACAAGATTTTATGAAACTAGCAATTATGACTTATGTAGGGTAGGAAACGTGTAAGACAATATGGAAACGATATTTTGGCCAAGGGTTGGGTGTATATTGGAATTCCGAATTGAAGTACGTACGATAATGGTTGGCTAGTTTTATGGTGTATTTTGGCAGGGAGAAGGTGGTGAAGATATGTGGAAGGGACTTGCCAGATTTATAGGCATTAATTGATAAAAAAGAGAGATAGAGAGAGATGGACGGCCAGAATAAAGAAGGTCGGTAAGTTAGTTTAGGAACGTCATTGATTTCTTGGATTTGTGTGAGGAGTGAGGACGACTACCAGAGTCTCTCCCACCAGAGTCTCTCCCACAAGATTTGTTAAAAAAATCTTTTGTTGTGTCCTAATCAAGGGCTACCACTAGCAATTCTCCTCTTATTTGAAGTTTTCAACTTATTTTTTGGCAAGGAATTTATTTACCTTAGGGTACGTTTGGTTGGTCAAAAATCACGGAGAAATGGTCAAATTTTCCGGATTGACTTAATTTCCCCATGTTTGGAAATAGGTTGATTATGAAAAAAATTTTACGTAGCGTACCATTTCATACCTGATTTAGGGGCTATGAAATTTTTCCTGGAAAAATCATTCCCATGGAAAATTTTCCTCAGAAAAGTTTCCGTTTTTACCAAACGCTATCTAATTCAAAGATAGCGATAGGTAGTTAATGTTTATGGTCCCGTCTGAATTTTTTATTTTCTTCATAGTCACTAGACTAATTGTAAGTTACGTTCCTATTGGAAAGTATTCAATTCAAAGGGTGATGTGGGGCCGGAAATGCACATATTGTTTTTTCTTTCGTCAGAGCTACGTTACAGGCCGGGTACGTTAACTGTATAGCAATGACTTGGTGACAAGTGTAACAAAAACACTGCTAAGCTTAAAATTGACTGTTGGAAAGTATTCAAAGGATGATCAGCGCGGGAACGGGGCGGCGATGCCGGCAAAATTTTCTCTATTATCGCCCCCAATCCCCCCCCTACTTCCATTGAAAATTATCCTCCCATTCCTATATTTCCGTGCCCAATTTCTACTCCCTCCGATTCCATATCAATTCTTTTATGGTCTTCAATATCACTTTTGATGGATAATTTATTATATAATATGTTATTAACAATTATAATATTATATTTTTATAATAATATGTTTCGTTATAAATTTAATGGTGTAAATTTTATATAATAATTCATTGTATATATCGATAAATTTATGGTCAAAAATTTTAAATTTTGACTACATAATTTTTAAAGACCACAATTAATACGGAACGGAGGGACTATTAAAATATATAACTGGTCTTTTTGCCTGTACTATGCACGGGTTACTTTGTTTTATTTATTTTTTATTATTTTTTTTAAAGCTATTATTTTTATTATTAAATTAAAGTGAATTAGATAAATTAAATCTGCAATTGAATTAGATAAAATTAAATTGGTTTGATACTTCACCTATGTAACGCCCCGGAATTTCAATTATAGAAAGTCAAAGTCAAACTAGCGTTAACAGACAAAACTTAGCGGAAGACTTCAAATTCAGTTTGGGCGTCACTGCCGTATTCCCGAAGGAATACAAGGCAAAAAAAAAAGGAAAACACAACTGTCTGCTAACGACAACTACTAACAACTCAAACAAACTTTAAGAATTCATAACGAAAACAATATAAAAGGTTCAAGGACTTCTAGACTCGTCGTCCTCACTTCTAACTCCCGTCCCCAGCATTTAAATCTTCACCTGAAATCAAAACATTTCAGAAAATGAGGGGGAAATCTCAATAATGTCTACCCCTAACGTTTAAAATAGTTTAAGTTCATTTCAATTCATTTTGGGGAGAGGGATCAAATCAAACGTTTTACAAACCTTTAACCCTTAACTGTTTTCCTCAACCCATCCAAACCATATTTTAATGTGCGGGCGGGATACCAAATCCCTTAATGTAACATCGCCTACCAAAGGCATCAAGAACATCGCCTACCAAAGGCATAAACATCGCCTACCAAAGGCATCAAAATACTATCCTATATCAGGGAAGGAAGCCCTGATCTCCTGGTCCATAACCCTGCAGGTTGTTACACCTGCACAACAGGTTATCCCCCGAAACCCGCTTAACGTTTCCACTTGAATTATTTAACAATATTCAAACTCAACTCACGACTCTCAAGTCAACCATCCCAAGTTATCAAACCATTAGCAAAACTTTGAATAAAAGACCATCCCATTTCTCAACTCAAATAAACCAAGATCACAATCGAATCAAAAGAAGATTATCAAAACAGATGGTCGTATTTCCACAAAAGTCCCTTTTCGGGATGCAATTCTCAACATAGATTATAAAACATCAAAACACATTTAAAGAGCATCCCGGTGGGGATTAGAGCATAGACAATTACCTGATATACTTCACAGCACAGCAAAAGAGAACACACTTGAGCTCACTAACGTCTCGCACTAACTCGGGCCTAGAATAAAAGTAATTATCTAATCAAAACGCGTTCTAACGAGGTTAGTACTAACTATCAACTACCTAACCCATCCCCTAGGAACGCTTAGGTTCCTAACATTTACGAAAATACACTTAACGTCTCTAAGAAAACACATAACATGATCACACATTAATTTCACTCAACAATTCTTTATAAATAAAAGCAAACAGAGGACAGATTATAACATTCACATAAAACGGGTCACAACTCGACTTCCCGACATCCTATGGGGCTGGTTCTGGACTTTTCGGAAACCTCGGGATGTCTACTAAAACTTCTATGTTGATGGTTAAGCCCAACTCAGTCTCGAAGGACCTCAAAAACACCCGTCTTTTCCATTGGTCCAGTTCTGACAGGTTCTAGTAAAACGGTTATAACTCGGGCTATACAAGTCAAACGTTCAATCCGTAAAATTCCTATGGTTCCTAACATCTAAGGGAACCTCCAGTCCAAAGGGTTTGGTCAAAAGACGACCACACTAACCGTGGCAACCCGATCTTTAGACACTAACAAAACTGTCCCGTTAACGGTTATCAATTAATTAACACTTTCGGTTCTAACTTCCACCATTCGATCCCGGGGTCCTAATTTGGGCTCAAAACAGTAACTAGGGTCTAAGATATAAAGCCCAACCTAACTTAGGTCCAACAATTAAACTTGTAGAAGTAAACTTAATTTAGAAAACATAAAAGACCCTTTAATAACTTTAATAAAATCTAAGGTCATAAAAGAAATGAAATTACTTAAAACATAAATTACTTGACCAAGATTTTAAAGATTAAAAACATGGATTATTTACAAATAAGTTATAACAATCAAGAATCAAGAATTAATAACAAGAATCGAATTCCTTTTTAGTAATTTAACCAACTCACTCATTTAATCAAGATTTACACATGAAATTAATAAGAATGAACCCTAAGAGAATTTAAGGAACATATGAATATTTAACTAACGATTCAAGAATTAATCTAGATAATTATACTTTAAAGATTCGTGCATACAATAATAATGTTATCTAAACCCTAACATGAAAGAGTCCTAAAAAAAAAAAAAAAAAGAACATACAATATTTAACTTAATGAAACAAGAGACCTAATTAATTTTCAAGAATTTAAGATTTTATTAACAAGATTTCAACTTCTAGTAGGTTAACTAATTTATTTAACAAACTTAACAAGATTTACTTTTAAAGAACAATAAAGAACATAACGATTTTTATAACTAAAATTCAAGAATTAACCTAGGTAAATAAATTTCCAAATTCGTACATACAATAATATTGTGGTCTAACGATTCATGTAAAGAAAATAAAGAACATTAAAGAACTACTTTTAAACCTAATAATCAACTATTACAACCTAATCTAATTACAATTTATTACATAAAATTACACATATCAAGTAAACAAATTACACATAACAAATAATAATTTACACATAGCAATTAATAAATTACACCTAATTACAACAAGAATTACAATTACAAATAATTTTCCCTAATTACAAAATTACAGAAATTATAAACAGAATATTAATTTTTGGAAATAAAATAAAATAAAATAAAGAAAACAGAAAAGAAAAAGGAAAAAGAAAAAGAAAAGGAAAAATAAAGAACTAAAACAGATTATTGTTAGGGTTAGGGTTAGGGTTTACGCAAGGTTGCAGGGGGACTGTTTCCGGCGACGGTGGCGGCGTGCGTTGGTCGAAGAAGTGCGTCGGTCGCGGTGGCGGCGTCGTCGGAGGGAGGTGGTTGACGTCGGTTTTCCGAGCAGCAACTCACCGGCGAAAACTCAAACGGCTCCTTCGACTGGGCGACTCCGGCGACGTTAGGGTGGCGGGGCAGAGGTCGTCTGGTGGTCGGGCAGCGACGGCGACGCCAAGGGTCGCGGTGGCCGGCGGTGAAACAGCCGGTTAGCGCAAGGGAGGAAAGAGAGAGAAAAGAAAGAAGAAAAAGAAGAAGGGAATGGCGGTTACCGGCGATAGCGGGATTCCGCGGTGGCTGCCTGCGGTGGTCGGGAGGCGACGCTGGCGGTGGTGACGGTGGTGGTTCCCGGTGGTGGCGGCTGGGCGAGGCAGAGGAAGGAGAAAGAGAAAACGAATAGAGGGAGGGAGAGGAAGGAGAAGGTGGTTGCGGTGGTCGGTGGTTGCCGGCTGCGGCGGTGGGCTGCGTCTGGTGGCCGGCTGGGCAGGGGCGCAGAGGGGGAAGAGGAGGGAGAGAGGAGAGAGCTAGGGTTTGGTATTGAGAGATTAGGGTTTTTAGGGTTTGAGAGGGGAGAAAGGGGTTTATATATTACCCATTTAATTAGGCCCAATTAACTAATCTAATCCAATCCTAATCCAACCCATTTAACAATTAAAAAACTGATTTTTCTAGAAACCTAATAATTCTAATAATAGTAATAATAATATTAATTTTAATAATCATATAATCACATAACAAATAATATTCACGTAATTATTCACATAATAATATTAACCAGCATAAATTACTAATCTACCCTTGTTAGTCCCTCAACGGTCCTACGAGCTCAAGCGTTAGCATAAATAAACACATTACGAACAACAGTAAATAACGAAGTCAAACCTATTCTATTAACGACGTCACGGTCAACATCGTTGGATTTTTCGGGGTTTTACAACCTATCTCTGTGCTTTTTCTATATTTTTCACCATTTTTGCTCTTTTATTTAATATTTTTAATTTATTCCCATTTTACACCTGATGTGTAAGTTTTTTCATTTTAATTTTACAAATCAAATTGTTATCCCAACAATTTTTCACGTTTTTTCATGTTTATAATATTTGATTTTACATTTTAAAAAATCAATGGTTCATATGCTTTCTTGCATAAGATCTCAAGATGGAAGGAGGGAAGGGATATGGGTAAATATCAATAACTATATATCTAAGCGTTGTGCGGGGCGTAGGTTCTATAATTTATATTTTTTAGCATTAAACTAATTAATGAGATTTTTATGAAATTATTTTACTATGTAACATTTTATTATGAGTTTTTTTATAAAATTATTTTATTACTTAATATTTATTACTTTACAATTTAATACTTAATAAAAATTATCAATGAGCTTTTTAAAAAGGGAGGAGGGAAAACCGTTGAACTCTACCTATATAAAAATCATTAAAATTAGTTTTTTTTTTATATATAAGGGGAAGGGAAAATCTATAGACACAACTTAATATAATCTTTCCTAAGACTCATCTAATAAAACATCCTCATTCATTAAAATGAGCTTTTTATAAGGGGAAGGAAAAAAATTACCTTAGAAGTGTGATGTGAAGCGATAGTAGTATATATATGTAGGAACAATGGAATAGAGTATGCATTAATGATGGTATAATTATTGATCATATAACGGATAACAACGAAGAGGCAATAAGGAAGATTTATGTATTTATAATGAGCAACTAGCATTGTATATCCCGTGCGATGCACGAGAATTTTTTAGTATTTATATACAATTTTTTTTTGGAGGAGCTTTATAATAATTATCAATTAAAATAATAATTAGAAATTAATAAAAACAATTATACAACAATCGTACTATCATTATTTTTGTATTTTTTTCGCACAAATTGTCTTCAAAATTAATTTACATAATATAGTAGTAAATGATACTAAAATCTATATTTATTTTTAATATTGTCTTAATTACATATAATAAAGAATAATAGTAATTTTTATTATTTAATTTGAACAAATCATTTTGTAACCCTCATACAATCAATTTTAATATTAATTTTGGGTTTTAATACTATCACACAATCAGTTTTGAGTTGTCTTTGAATTGTAACTTTCAGTGGATACTTATTTCTTTTTCTTTAAAATTCAATGTGATTATAATGTGCTATTGAGTAATACTTGAGAGGGTGGAAGGTGAATAGGTGATTTAATATAATTAATAATCTTATGTAATGAATGAGTTTTTTCATGAGCATGCCACATGTCACTTATAGATTACTTTCATTTTGTTTTAATATATGTAATAGATGAGTGAAAAAAAACTTATTCCCTCCTTCCCATTTTATTTGTCACTCTAGACATAATTTCAAAAACCAAAAAAACCTCCAGCTACATTGATTTAGCTTATTGGAAATGTAGAAATTTTGAATAAATGGTGAATGAAAAAGAAAAAAGGTGAATAAAAAAGAAAAATTAAAGAAAAAGATGTAATTAATAAGCATAATTTTATAAATTAGTAATTAATGTGTTATTGGAATCATAAAATGACAGATATTATGAGAAAAAAGGAGTATAATTCAACAAGAAGTTCCTTAAACTTACAAAACAGACATGTACCTTTGAGTTCTACTCTCTCCATTCCTCAATATCTGTCACTTTAATCAATTTTCTGTTTTTTCACAATATTTGTCACTTTACAATTCCAATGCAATATTAATGATAAATTTTCAAAATTGCCTCCTACTTTTATAATTTCCAATACAATTACTCATACTTTTACCATTTCTAATATAATCATCAGTCCCAATACCATTTCTTAAAATCTTCCCAAAACACTAAAGTGACAATTATTAAGGAATGGAGAGAGTACTTTTTAAAATGAATGTCATTATAACTAATGCCTAAACATGTTGTGGTAATCCATGTGAAACTTTTCGATCCCACTATACACATCATATCCTGACCAACAATGCCTCTATTTCTTGGACTATTTTCTCATACATAATAGTTTATCACAACAATACAAAAAAAAAAAAAAATGCAACAAATTCATCTAAAGACAAATAACCTTTTTGTTGGTAATAAGTTACAGGATCATGACAACATAAATATCTTGTCTTACTGATTTTTGCATAGTAGCAAATGAATTTAACCCTTTGATCTGCATATAAACATAAAAAACAAGGTTAGCATTCCTCTGTCTAACTTTGTGATTAGTTTTTATGAGAAAGAAATATAGGTCACCCAAACTTGTACAAATACATGGATGATTAAAGCATAGTAGAACAACTACAAGGATGGAAGAAGAATACTTATAAAGCATAGGGTACTGGCCAGGCAACAACATGTACACATTGGTCTGGGGGAGAGACATTTTTTTAGGCACTGACAATCTAAGCTAAAAATATAAATTCTCTTTTTTCTACAATTCAAATTATAGACAAAAGAAACAACATACAATATCCCTGAAACGGAAGTGACAAGCTAGAATATTATGAAACACCATTCCAATATCATAGGCCAGAATCACATACACAAGAATCAGTAGCTGCGATGCAACTAACCTAGAGTTTGTTTAGCTAGAGAATGGCAGCTAGGACCATTTGATTAGCTTTGTCACGGCATACAATACAAAGTGGTCTACATATCGAAGACTTGATAAAGTATTACATCATGTATGTATCTATACTACTTTAAAAAGTGAACAAGGGAACTACTATCCAACTTTTGATTTACACTTCTGCCCTTGCTTTTGCCTTTGGTTTACAAATTTGCCCCTTGTATACGCGGGTTTTGTCAAACTCTCTGTGAAACCTGGAAGCCAATAAGACAATACCAAATTTTAATTGACTTGGACAAATTAAGCTTTTCATGGACTAATTCCATTTCGCTCCATGGATCTTTTTTACTATTTCATTCGATTCCATTCTTGATATATATTGAGGTATTTGGGGACCTGAGCATTTAAAATTTTTTATTTTCTAGATTAAATGGGGGTGCAGAGATCACATTTTTAAGTTGACAAATTGTATTTGGGGACCTGAATATGGGACAAATATCCCACAGAGGTGCTAAATCTTTCTAATTACAAATTGCTTGGGTCTTTTGTATGCTTTAAGAAAGTGGACAAACTATTAACCTTGGAGCAATAGATCAATATGAGCATGTCATGACATATTATTTTCATAAACAATATATTGAAAGTAGAGGGATGCAAAAAAAAAAAAAAAAAAAAAAACACATCAGTCTAAATAATCATCTACTATGTTCCAAATACAAAGTTAATCTAAATTTTTAACCCATTATTTTTGTCGGTATGACTTATTTCTTTGTTTTTATTATTGTTTAATGCTCTATTTTAGTCTGACGGTTTATATGATGGAGTATGAAGTTCTGCATGCTTGAATTTTTGTTGGTCAAGGTGCCAAAGATGGGTAAATGAGGAAGGGCAACAGTTGTAATATTAGGCGACATAGGCCGTAGTCCAAGGATGCAGTATCATGCTCTTTCCCTTGCTTGCCAGATGACGTGTTTTCCTCATCATTCACATCAATCAATTTTTATTATTATTATTTTGATAAGTAATCAAGAGGTATCAATTTAGTTTATGTTCTCATAAAGTTGGCTAGGTATCAATGTTTGGTTTCGTATTGAGTTTTTGTTATATTATTTATTTTGCTTTATGCCATCCTTTGTTGTGTAGGAATATTTCTCACCCTATGCTTCCATCAATGGCTATAAGTGTGGGTCTTTATCAGAAAAACCATAAAAGAGAGTGCTAGAATGGGTCGCAAGCTGTGGGCGTACAAGATCAGTTTCTTCATCTGATGTAAATTGGACTTCTGCAGTAATCATAATCCAACTGAACATTAACTAATGTAATAAAGCATCATCTAAGCAAATTAAGAAAGTAAGAGATAGAATCATAGAACAAGTCATGGAGTAGAGCCATGTTTACTGAACTTTCATGAAGGGGAAATTGTCCTGATGAACAGACCCTAAGTATTATGATGTTTTACACAAAGCATACAAGTGCCTATTCTTGAGGATTAATTGCAAAAAACGTAGATGCATAAATGCTTTTGTTGTGTACTGGCTTGATTAAAGGATGGGATGGATCATGGATGGATGGAAGGAAGCATAACAATTAACACATTAAGATTCGCCATTGAAGGGACTCATTTGGCAATTTCAGAAGGATGGAAAGTGCCTCAGGGTTCAGAATTATGGTCTTATTATCTATTGTTGAAGTAATTTATACTACGTTACATTATTATCTTAAGTACACTATTGAAATTTACATTTGAAATCTCAATATTTTTCTACTTTGATATTACAATCTATAACTCTGTTGTTTCTATTTTCATTCATTTAGCTAAATAAATATATGTAAGATCAGACAAATTTAATTGCATAATATTACTTATACTCATGAACTAATATATTATTATTGTACTGAATTGTTGATTCCTCCATTCAATAGGTAGGCTTATATTTGAATAAATTACGTTTATCTTACTTGACATTTGTTGTAATAACTTTTATAAATCTCACATTTGTGAAATGATTTTTACCCTACCTTATTGGAGTTTTAGTAGGTTTTTACCCCCTAGATTTTATTGTAAATATTTTAGTTTGCATTTTCTGACCAAAATTTAAATATGAATTGACATTTTTGTCTTTTGTTTAATTGTTATTGACTGTGTTTAATACTCTTAGAGCATGCATCCAACATATTCTTTTAAAATCATATATATGGATTCAAATAATTTTATAATTTGCTCCTTATATTTGGTATCTACTTTTATCATATTCTTTGATAATTCTTGGTTACTTTTTCAACTCACCATGAGATACCAATGATGATTTCTTCTGACCATAACCTTTGGATATATAAGATAGAAGTATATGTTTTTTACCTGCTGAAGTCTTGCTACAAGGCCAACTTCATTTGCTCCTATTATCGAAATGACCATGACTATTGTTGAGAAAAATGGTGGAGAGTACCATGATTCACTTGCTGATTATTGCTAATGGTGAGGTGATTTATAAATTTGCACCCCTCTTCTACTTTTAATTTTGGTAATTTTTCTACGAAAAAGTTTGTTAGTATTACTACCCAAATCTCATATAGTGAGGAAAGATAAAGTTCACATACGTCTCGTGAGAGTGAGTTGTAATTATATATTCTACTTTGTGTGTTTTGGGTACTTGAAAGTGGTTGAAACACAGGTGAGGGGGCTAGAGAAGCAGAGAAATATGACGTCGAGATGTGGTGCAAAATACATGATTATCTTATCCAAGTGTTATAGGCAATTGTATGTTTTTTAATTGTCTATTTTTTCTGTTTTTGTTTCTGTACAGGAATGTCGTTTTGGAGATGTCAACAATATCCAAGTGCTAGAGGCAATTGTGACAGTAATGTAACAGGTTTTTTTCTTTTGTATCTTATCTTCTTTGTGTAATTTTATATAAGTAACGTTCATTTGTTGCGTTACCTATACAAATTGAATTTTGTGAAACCTCATGAAATAGTTGGTTTTCATTGTCTTACTTACAATAGGAAAAAAAAAATGCCTTTTTTACTATCAAAAGATATGATAAATGTTTTGTAAGTGAGTTTATTTAATTGTTTGAGAGAAAGAGATATTTTAGAGGGAGAGAATAATAACTTTAGGACAGAATTGGACAACCCAAAATTGGGACGAGTATAATTGGATTCTTTGTATTTTCAGATTTTTTGGGTGACAGTTTGTCACTTCCTGGTTTGTTTGGCTAAAATGAAGGAAAGTAGGGATAACATAGGCTAAAATTGAATTCTTCATTTTGGGCAGTCGATTCGAATATCTCTGGTGGAGGTAGGGTTGGGATTGTTTGCCACCATCTTCTTCCCTCTTGTTTAAGAACAATCTGTGCTTTAATCTGTTGCTTTTTGTAAGACTTTGGTAGTGTGGTTATATGATTTAAGTTTCTCGTCCTAGAGTTATTTACTGTACACAAATATGTGTTGATGCTTTAAAATCTCCCCAGTTGCTTGTTAAAAGAACACCTAAAGCCATAATCGAGTAATAACTCTTTCCTTGCTAAAACTTGCATCTATGGCTAGATCTTGTTTCTGACTGTATCAAGTGTCAACATGGTATCTGCATCCATTTTGATCCTTTAAGTGTCTTTAGTTACAAGCATTGTTGATTCCTATGCACACATTAATGTCCACAAAGGCCAGCAATAGGCAGTAACAACCCCCCCCCCCCCCCCGGAACACAACAAGTGCTGAAGTAGACCAGACTAGATCTTGTTTTTGACTCTTGGGATGTCCTTTATGTTTTGGGCTATTTAAATGTGTCTTTTTTTAAAAAAATCTTTCTTTTTGGATCACCATGAATAACTGGTAGACAAAATCTCAAACAAGTTTTTTTACTTTGTTTTACATTATTTGTGCACTATCTTATAACCATCAGTCTATCACTGTTATGGTGATTCTTTTGTTGGATAATATGAACAATTTGTATGATGTCAAACCAAGAATGGAGAGTCCTACAAAGTAGGGTGGTGTACTAGCAGCTGCGGTTAAGTGTCAGTTGGGTACCACTTCCAATGATTCTTTGAATACTCAGTGGTTGAGAACCAGTTGGGTGTCATTTCCAATTATTCTTTGTATACTTGTAATTTGGTGTCACTTCCAATGATTCTTTGTATACTTGTAATAGTTATCACGATATTATTTACCGATTTCAAGCTTAGTATACCTTTTGTTTATATACTATGTATCTAATTAGTAGCTATAATCATCAATTTGCATCAAACAGATATAATTGTCGGGTCAGCACGTGCGAAGCACGCGCTGGCCAGACTAGTACTAACAAATGCTAATAAAGTAAAGACATTAGAGAGAGAAACCATTGCTATAATACTTTGTGACTATCTAATTTGGCCAAGTTAACCTCGGCTTGGATCATAACAATTGGAGCAACCAAATTGAGTAATTTATTTTAAGCTCATAAAGAAGCTTGTTTGATGGAAGAGTTGATACATGGAAATAACTAAATGAATTAGCTTACTTGTGGAGTTAAAGAAAAAGTTGATCGTACATTAATCGGCAAGATTTGAAGAGGGTGAGAAGATTATTAAATTAATTAGCTTACTATATGCAATAAACCCGAAGTAAGATTTTAAGGAAGATTAAAACATTGCCTTTATGTGGTTATCAACTCTAAACCTGCGCACGCATATTGGTAATTCTATCTAGAACTACAAAATCTACAACAATAAAAGCAACAATGGAGGATAAACTCACCTGAATGCATGCCACGCTACCAAACATTCTGTAAAACCCCGAAACATTAATTGTGTTTATTGTTACGTGTCACGTTTGACTCCATTACTCTGTGAAATTTTTTGTGATTATTTATGTTGAAACTTGAGCTAGTAGTAGTAGTAGTATGGTGAATTAAATTGTGTTTCATTACATCAAAGTATTATTTTTAGCTAGGTTAATTTATTATTTTGGATTTTATCATTTATCCTTTAGGGGTATAAATATCCTTAACTTGCTTTTAACCAAATTTAAACCCCTAACCCAAGTTAAGCTACTCAAACCAACTTGATATCCGACCCTTCTTTCTCTTTCTCTTTCTCTTTCTCTTTCTCTTTCTCTTATTCGACCCTCTCTTTCTCTCTTTCTCGCTCCCGTTCTCAACCTCCATTAACTGCCACACCACCCTTCAAACGACTAACAATCGTCGCACCACCATCCCACCACCATCGGACCACTAGTAGGACAACCGCACCACCACCAAACCATCCTCCTTCTTTCCTCTCTCATTCTCATTTTTCTCTCCCGTTCATTAATGTAACACCCCCAGATTCATAATCATCAGATTAAGATAAAAGTATATCATAACCCAATGATTAGCGTAGCGAAAATATAATCCTAAGGCATTACCGTCGTCCATGATTATGGACAAGGCTAACGACCCAAATTTCAAAATCAGACACCAAAACAATAAGACATTCCCAAAGATGAATTTGAACATTATACAAACACCAGTATACCAAGCTAGACTTAGAACCAAAATATTTCTCATCCAAAATATATATTATAACCAACACCCGAGGTTCACTTACATCCAAGGTTCGTTGCACTACAAAAAATCATCACTTGTGCCACGAATTATGCCACGGGAAATCTAAAATCGTGGCAATTTCTTAGTCTTGCCACGGGAAAATTTTATAGTGCATTTGATGGTTAAAAATATGCCACGGACTACATCTCCCGTGGCTAAAATATACTTATACCACGGGAAAGTGTCACCCGTGGCTATAACATGCCACAAACTACAACTCCCGTGGCAAAAAAATACTTATGCCGCGGGAAAATATCACACGTGGCTATAACATGCCACAAACTAGAACTTGCGTGGCAAAAATATACTTATGCCATGGGAAAATATCACCCGTACCAATAACATGCCATGGAAAAATATCATCCGTGGCAATGATATGCCATGAACGGATCAACTATAATTAATGTGGCAAAAAAGTATTTATGCAAAACAGAAAAATTAGAGATGGTACTCAAATCCAACTTCGAAGCGAATCCGCTCCGATGCAAATCAAAAAAATCCAATCCGAATTAGATAAAAAAAATTTAATTTGTATCCGAATCCGATTAAATAGGTCTGACTTCGATTATAAGAACTTGATCGGAGCGGTTATGGAGGTGATGACCACTTATTAATTCCAATGAAGTCTGATTAAAATAATAAATGTATAAAAAAATTGAAAAATCATAATTTGACTAGCTGATAATTAACAAAAATGTCTATTTATAAGCATACTAAAATTTATTTTGGTTTCATCAAAAAAAAAATTTATTTTGGTAAATTGCATGTCTATTTATAAGCTTTATTATGGGATATGAGTAGTTAACAAAAAAGCCAATTAGACATTTAATACATACCGTTTTATGCAACGCCCAATCTTGTTGCAACACGTGATATTATATTTTAGCAACGACCTCTGTTGTTGTAATATATATGATATGAATATTATGAAATTTTAATTTAATTAGGCAATAGAATTATTATAGATTATATAATTCTTTTCAGGAGGTCAATATTTCGAAAAAATATATATAAGAGAGAAGATTCTAATGTTATTGTTGATAGGATACTCCTTATTTGTTGGAGAATTTTACATGTACTTAATAAAACTATTTTGGTAAATTATCTATTCACAAGCCTTATTATAGGATATGAATAGTTAAAAAAATGTCAACTAATAATATTAAAACAAAACTAGAATGAACATGACCCGTAAGATTGAATAGGCTATTCAATCAGATTGAAGAGCCCATTCAATCGGATTTGTTTTAAAACAAAATATGTTGTGGTCTGCAAATTTGCTCGTCGCATTGCAACGCTCATCAATTGGTACATCAAGTTATAGCAAAACATACATCAAAATAAAGGATGACCTCATTTAACAAGGGGAACTTCCTGCTTCTTAAACTACCCTGACTTTTTAACAAAGCTTGGTTCACCAGCAGTAGAGGCGCCTCCTAAAACAAAAGATAAAACATTTTCACAAATGAGTCGAAACTCGGTATGCATACTCCTATACAGTTAACCATTTAGCAATTCATTTTAGTTCGCGCGTTTCAATTCACTTTGCAATCAATAAAACAATAAAACAATAAACAACAATGACCAATAATAAACGTGCTTGCCATATTATTATCTTTAATGGTCCCCTGCTTTGCGATCATCGGTCTAAGCCTCCATCTGCGCTTACCCGAACCGATCGGGAGATCCGGATGGGTTGACACTAGGTCAGGTATTCACTATGGGAGTGCTCCATGGCACAAATAACAATGGGTCGGGGCCATAGTTACGTGATAAAACAAGTAAACATTGATCATTCTCAATGTCATTATACTTGCTTATTAAACTCAACTAAAAGAGCTTAAGAAGGGTACAGGCAATATGCGTACCTTTGAACCCGCAAATAAAGCGATTTGAAACCTTGACTGGACTCGAACAGGGAGCAGCAACGACTTCTTGAACCATACTTGAGATAAGAACAATGAAGTGAATCAAATTGGGTTCTTGGTAATGAGGGAGTCTCCTAATTAACTTAATAAGAGTTAACTACTAATTAAAAGACTTGAGAAATTTTTCGGACTTTGCAATAAATTTGCAGAAGGCATAACTTTGTCTATAAACCTCCAAAACTTTCATAAGAGGACTTTTCGGAAATTAAAAATATGTTCTACAACTCTCCCGTTAAAAGTGAAGGTCGGAAATAAGTGTAAAGGCTTGAAAATGGCAAAACATGACGGCTGGTTCTGCGGACTTTTTAGTGCGGGAAAGGAACTTTGAAAACTCATAACTTAAGATGTAGATATCGTATGAATGTGTGCTAGTAGTCTATGTTAAGCTTGAAGGGCGACCTACAACTTTCATATTGACCACCAACTCATAAAAGCCTTGGAAAAACCTCAGAAAGGGGCTTGAACACAACACAACAACTTAAAAATTTCTGGCTAGAACATACTTTCTAGGCTAATTCCAATGGTTCATAACTTTTTACCCCAACATCCCATGAACGCATACGAGCCCATTCCGGAAAGCTTGCAAAGCGTACTATAACTTCGATGTTAAACATTTAGGCCAATAAGACCTCCTTGATACTTAAAAATATCCCCGAACCTACCTTCCCAAAAACGTATATATGCAGGGTACTCCAGTTAAATACACCATAACTTGGGTTATACTCATCGGAATTCCGAAATTCCAAAACCATGTGAAAGCTATGACTCGAAATTATGTTTTAATCAGTAACTTTTGGTCAAAGGGACCTTAATCGAATCGAGAAAAATCCAGGTTACTCATCGCCACCAATTCCCCAATATCCTAACCCATAATTTTTCTAGGGTAGTTTACACCACTTAAAGATTTAACCTTAGCATCATCCATAACATTATACTCTCAACAGAGGAAACCACTAATCTGAGAGTACTTAGTTGTTGATTACGACATGCATCTATCCCTCTACTAAGAACAAGTTTTACCAATGTTCATCCCTACCTAGCTCATTATTTATACTCTTTTTGAAACATTCAAACCCAATTATACAACCATAAAGTCACATGCATTATCATCCAGTAACACTTCATCAGTTATTATAGCATATCAAACCCCAAAATTATCATGTAAGTCCCAAACCATTTCAAACAAACCCAATTCAACATTTGCATAACAAGATTTACAAATTTCATCAACAATTCATAATAAAATCATATCCACTACAACCCTATTTGAAACTTTGACATTGGATAATTATTTTAAAATGAAATTAACAATCTCAAACAATGAATCTTTGCAATTCAAACTTCAATTCAGATTTCAAACTTCAATTCAGATTTCAAGAGATTAGGGTTAGGGCTTTACCTTAATTGAAGGGAGTAGGAATGAAAGAAAACAAGGAGGGAGATGAGAAGGCTGCCGGAGCTGGGCTGCGGCGGTCGGTGCCGATGTCGGCGAGTAACTCAGCCGGTTGAGAGTGGCGGCATGAAGAGGAGACATGCGGAAGACAGGAGGCAATACATAGAAAAAAAAAGCAACACGGGAGAAGAAGGGTCGTCTGGGTTGGTGTTTTCCGGCTAGAGGCCGCGATGACCGCCAGCGTCAGATGGCGGCGTGGCTGCCGGCGGTTGCAGAGTCAGGCGGCAGAGATGGACAGAGGAAGAGCATCGTTCCTCTTTTACTTCCTAGTGTGTGTGTCCGGTGAGTTTTTGGGTAATTGAAAAGGTCAATTGGGAACTAATTGCAATTAAAAGAACCCCAAGTCCCCACTGACATAATCAACTCAAGTTTATTATAAAACACCAACTCCTCCCACCTTAATAATCTTATTTCCCTACTAATACCCAATAATACTAATTTCAAAGCTCGGGATAACATTTCAGAAAATTAAAATAATGAGAGAGACTTGATATAAAATGAGGAGGTGGAAGAAATTGAACTTTAAATAAATTAACGAAAGAAAAGATACAATAATAATAATAATATTAATATTACTATTAATAATACCGACGAATCGGTCGACTTGATAAAATTTGGCCAGGTAAGTAATCTACTAATCTGAATATCTCAAGGGTAATTGAATAGCGGAAATTGTGACATAAATAATTTATATAAATAACCTACTAAGTTGTTATATGACAGTCGTTGCTCTGCTCGAGTCCTGCAAAAACACAAACAGTTAACTTAATTGAAATGCGCGGTTTTGGTTAATTAATCTCATTACTTAACTTAATTATGTTGGGTTAAGGTCTGGTTATTACAGTCTACCCCCCTTAAAAGAAGTTTCGTCCTCGAAACTTAATAGAAGTCATTACTTAATGGGAATGTGTGACTTGATAATAATTTGGCATGTTGCCACGATTTCATTGCTCACTATACTTAATACCACTATTCTTGAATGAGTAATTTAGTCGGCTACTCACAGGACTGCAACTCATATTCTCACACAACTATTGGAATAGGCTATTGGTTTTGAATACTAATCTTGCACATTGGGTTTCGATCTATTTTGCTATTTGGGTCGCCCCATTTCGTTTCTTTGTATGAGAGTATGGGTCACAAGGTGTGTCTCAATTATAATTTGTCCCTATTACTTCAACTATTCTTTAAAACAACCCAAGCACTCTCCAAGCACTATGCATTCTTAAATCGACATATAACTTAATTTCAAGTTGTCTAAAACCAAGGACTATTGTATTTCTCTTTTGAAATCATTACCGATATTGCCCGACTCTCCACCATTGGTCATAAAAACCCTTTATAAAAATGCTATGCGTCTCATTCCCCTTATTTCGTTGAATTTATACTTAAAGGACTTTTATTTTCCTATAATTCACCTCGTTTCATGGTCACTAGCACTTCTTCCCCTAAAGTTAATGATAATAAAGGTGAAAATTGTAATAAAAATAGGTGGGTGTGAGTAAGGTAACGAAAAGGTAAGAAGATAAGATTGATGGTTCGTATAGATATGTATATCAAAGATAAAGATGGGGTCAAGATCTATACTGGTGGTCTTAGTTGTAACGCTTTGGAAATTCAATTCTAAACTTAACGGTCAAAGTCAAACGTTGACTAACTTTAAAAGCGGAAGTCTCATTTTCTTTTTCTTTTTAATTGGGCGTTACTGCCGTATTCCCGAAGCAATACAAGGCAAGAAAGGAAAACTAACAACTAATCATTAATTACTTCAAATTAATAAGCAAAAGAACTTTCAAATTCTAGAACATAAACTAAACATCGACTAACTTTGAATCTAAAACACAAACGAAACTTTATTCATAGAAACCTCGATCTATCGTCCCCACTTCTAGTTTCCGTTCCCATCACAGAACTCTTCACTTGAAAACAAAACATTTAAAAACATGAGGAGGACTCAATAATGTCTACCCCTAACCGTTAAAACAATTTAAAATTCATTTCAATTCATTTTTGGGGGAGAAGTGAACAAGTCAAATCTTTTCACAAACTATTTTATTTCCCAACCAACCATAACCATCTTTCAGAATTATTAAGCGGGCGGACCTTACTTATTTGGCCCTCGAAGTCCAAGACTTCACAATAATCATGTCTCAATCTCAATCTCATTCTCAATCAATCACAATCTCAACATACGGATGACCATCCATTTCACACACGTGCATAAAACTAACCTCGGGGAAGTAGCGCTTATCAGGCATCCCTGATCTCTTGACAACCTCCCTGCAGGAACAGATCCTGGTCTATGGGACATTGCCCGAACACATAACCATATCAGGGCATCCCCTGATCTCTTGACAACCTCCCTGCATGAACAGATCCTAGTCTATGGGACGTTGCCCGAACCGGCATTTACGTCACGTTTGAATTATTAGTCCGGTTTAATATCACACATTCCAAACTCAATCAGTCTAATCCCAATTTCCAAAACCATTTCCCAATCACACACATAAAGGACTGTCTCATTTAACTACTCAAATGACATAACTCGATTTCCAAAACAGACTGTCAATTTTCACCATAAAATCCCTTCGGAATGCAAACCGCAAAACAACTTAAAATTAATCAAAACAATTAAAGTGCACCCAGCGGGATTTACGACATAGACATTACCTGAAATTTCACTTCACTTCACTTGACTTCCATGAATACACTTGAGCTCACTAAAACGAGTCGATCTAGATCGCGCCTATAAATAAAATAATTTCTAAAATCAAAACGTGTCGTACGAAATTAACACGATCTTCTTTCCACCTAACCCTCCCCTAGGAACACTATAAGGTTCCCATCATTCATAAGTTAACATTTTAAACATATCTCACATCATCTAACTATCACATATCACAAACACTCCCACATTACAATCAATTGAATAATTCATACATAACAACACATTAATTCAAAAGAATAAACCGGACTGAATTCATCGCTCAAATAAAACAACACATAACTTGACCTCCCGACATCCAATGGATATGGTTTTAGACTTTCTGGAAACATCAGGATGTCTACTAAAATTCTTATGTTGACCATGAGACCTAAAACACCCCCTAAGGTCCTCAAAAACAGCCAATTACACAACCTGTCTAGTTCTGACCTAGGTGCACTATTTGGGTCGTAACTCAGAATATACACCTCCAAAACCCGATCTGCAAAATTCTTATGAAAGTTAACATCCTAAGGTACTTCCAGACCAAAAGGTAGGGCTAAATATTAATTACACAATAAATGGTGACCGATATCGTACGACTCATAAAATCTGTCCAAGCTGACCGGTTTTTATTTTGGGATTTTCGATCCTAGTTCTAACTACACTATCCCGGGACTCCAATTTGAGATTCTAAACAGCTACTAGGGTCCACTACTTCCCCTTTCACCCCCATAGCACAACTAAGGTCGACTTACACATATACTAACATAAATTGCGACGATAACGTACTAATTCTCAAACAAACACATAAACTTAATATTTACGCTAATAATCGAAATAAATGACATGAAACATGGACCCCTAAGCTTTCAAAACACTAAAAAATCAGCAAGGTGCTATTTTACTAAAATCTCAACAATTTGAACATTTTTAATAATTAAAGAACTCGATAATAACGTAGTATTAATATAACCACGGGTCAATAATCCCAAAGTATATATCGTTTGAAACTTTACTACGCATAATACGTTATAAAAATTATAAAAGGAGTTTTAAAACACTATTTAAGTAATTGTCACATAGTTTTTCATATAAGATCGATACTAATTTAAAAATCTAATGACTCATATAATAAAACTAAAATTAAACGATTTACTTAGGAATATGAAAATAACGAGGTTAGAACAACGAATATACTTAGTAAATCAACTTATAGGTAATATAATTAAAAAGGAACATAATAAACTGATATTAAACAATTACACTAACTCTAATCAAACCCTAATCACAATTCACATGAATTCACAATATTCATCACATATATTACAAATATTAATAATTTAACCACAAAAATTAGACACTTAATACACCAAGATTTCAAACATGAATCATACATGTACATAACATGAATAATAGTTGGAATATAGGGAATAGCATGCATATATACTACTGGGCACGAAAGAAGCAGTAACACAACAAACAGTAGCTAAGTTTTAGGGTTTACATAGGGCACTCATGGGCGAATCTAGGGTGGGTTCACGTGGGGTCAAGTGACCCCGCTTAAAAAAATAAAAAAAAAATCGTAAATTTTGCATTTTTCAAATAACAGATATGGTAATATATATCTTTGAACAGGCGTTAGAACTAAGTAGCGTTGTTTGGTTGGGATGGTAAGGGTCTGCGTAATTGTCATTGGAAGTCAGAGGTTGAGTGTTCGATGCTTGCTTCTAGCCAAACGGTTTCAATCTTGTTTTTTTTTTCCTGATGATCACATTTATTAAATTCTCTCTCCATTTTTCCTCCATTTCACATTGAGTTCATTCATTCACTTCATTTGTTTCCCAAATATCACATTCATTTAATACTTTTTCACTACATATCCCCCATCACATTCATTTTTTTTACTCCCGATAAATTTAGCATGTTCACTGGACCCTTATCTCATGGGTAATTACCAGTAAATTTTCCAAGTCTGGAAAAGGAGGTATCAGACTACTCATGACAAACGTGACCCATCAACCCAACAATTTTCACATAATCTTGCTTCTATCAAAACTTAAAAGGTTGGTGGGAAGGTTGGATGGTTGGAGTGATTGTCAGATAACTACCACATTTTTAGAAAATATCGCACTCATTTAAATCATCAAGCATCATGGCTAGCCAAAAGAAAAGTACTACATTTTTTAAAAAAAAAAAATTACGCTTTAACCTTTTTATGTTTATCTTTGAACCCGCTTAGTTTTATTTCTGGATTCGCCACTGAGGGCACTGGTGCACTGGCAGCGGTCAAGGCGGACGGCGGTGTCGTCGGCGGCGACAGGGTTGCGTCTGGGTGGTCGTCGGATAGTAGGTAGTCATCGGGAGGCAGCGGTGGTGGCCGGAGCCGAGGCAACGATCGCACAGCAGCAGCGGGGTTGCTTCTGGGCAGCGCTCGACGTCCTCCGGCGAGTGTGGCGGCGGTGCTCGATGTCGTCTGATGTCCGAGAGTCGACGGGGATCGTCGGTGGTGGCTGGGCAGCGACGGTGGTGGCGCACGGCGAGGTGGACAGAGGTGAAAGAGAGAGGAACGAGGGGAAGAGAATAGAGAGAGAAAGAGAACGTGGTGGTTGATGCGATGGTCGGAGCGGTTTCTGGGGGTGGTTTCCGACGAGACAGAGGTGGCGACGGTTACAGGCGGTGGTCGGTGGTGGCTGGGCGGTTATTCAGAGAAAAACGAGAGGGAGAGGTTGGGGGTTTTAGGGTTTGATTTGTTTGCTAATTGAAAGTTAATAGGGTAATTAATTACTAAATTTAGCAATTAAGACTTGGGGAACAAGGCCTCTACCAGCCACTAACAAAATTTAGAGGAAAAAAAATCCAAAATTTTGAAAATAATAATTATACTAATTTTATACTAATAATAACGATAATAGTAAAAAAACACATAATTAACTAAATAAAAACTAACACATAATCATCAATAATTAACATGTAATTTATCAAAATACCCCTATTCCCATGCATAACCATGCACGTGGAAAAGACTTTATTACCCTTGATAATCCCTCGGCGGTCCTACGAGCTCAAGTGTTAACCATTTAAACACAAAAACAATTAACGAACGTAAAATAATACTAACGACGTAACAGTATTTATAATCGGATTTTCCGGGATTTTACATCATTACCCCCTTAAAAGAAGTTTCGTCCTCGAAACTTAAACTCAAAACCAGCCGTCTGCTAAACGGAACTAACGGTGGTCTAACCCAAAACTCGGGGTTTTACATTAGTATTCATGATGAAATGTGGATAACCTATGAGTTCAAAGTAAATGTCGAATGTGAATTATGATTAATAAAAGATGATCGGAAATGATAGTGATCATAATGATTCCGAAACAAGGCAAATAATAAGGCATAATTGACTTGCATTAATTTGGAAAAGAAAACAAAATATTGGGGCGCACTTTGATTTTCAAAACAAGAATAAACAATGATTGTGATGAATCAATAATGAGGATAGTATAAATGATAAGAAATCACAATAGGTATGGTAATTTGAAATTTAGGGGTCCATTGTGGGTGTAATAAGTAACAAACAAAGAATCATTCAGAATGGTAGTTATCGGTAACTACTTGAAGCAACACAAGGTATAGAATATTGAGCTTGAATTAATTACAACAGATATTGAGAATAAATTTTGAATTCAATATGCTAATTAATTGAAGAGAGTAATGATCACTCATGAGAAAGAAAAGTGATAGATCATGTGAAGAGCCATATAAGGTAAATGGAGTGCATCACAATGAAAATATGGATTGATAGTAATTGAAGATAAATGCAATAATCATGAGAAAATTAATCTGAGTTGATGACAACATTAGTAAGGATATATTTTTAGGTTGGGAGTATGAACATACGACAATTGGTTCATGTAAATAGAAATAGAGTATGCTGGATAAGTAAAAAGGCTTAAATTTACACAAGACCTATTTAAGGGAAATGGTTTGGAAATATAAATATTTGAAACTGAATAAAGGATGAGGGGAGCCTTTAGATCCCAAAATCATGTTGGATATCACCCAAAGTAATTCCTCCATACATATCCATATAAACTATATTCACATGATATCTTCATTCTCTCTTTTTTTTTTTCTTTTTCACAATAATAAATTTTTCACCTCCATACTTTTCCCCTTTCTCAACACATATCTTTCCTCTAAAGTTCCTCATTACACAAGGATAACATAATATTAATAGATCCCCAAAGGAAAAAAAAATCAGGATTCTTCTTTCCATACTAACGCTACTAAAGTAGATCCTATGTCCATAAAGACTTCCGTTTATCTTTTCGACCACTATCAGAAAATCTGTAAAACCAAATTAAGCAATTGGGGAACCATAAGCATTTCTTTTTTTCCCCTTAAAATCCTAGGGAAATTTCGGTAGAGTTTCCTCTGTAATATGGATTATCCCAACTTAAAAATACTTATTATAAACCTGCGAACAGACATTTTAACTTCAATTTGGTACAATAAGGGGCCACACGCCCATTCAATCACAACAACTACCCAATAGTTTTATCCACCATGCAAATATTAAACTGTAAACCATTTTTTTTTATTTTTAGAGAACAGTAGAATTGCTCACTCTTGTACTAAACTAATAATTCATATCAAATCACGTACCTAGCTCTCCATGCCTAGGCATGAATAGAAACTCTACCCCAAAGGTGCATCATGATCTTATAGGCATTCGACAATCTTGGAAAGGCCATTTGTTAAAAGAAAACAAAACAAAGAAAATAGCAAAGTTAGAAACTTATATCGATACACTTAGCTAATTGACTCCCAAACCAAGTTATTTAACTCTCTATCCATTCTAATAGGTGGGATTTCCACTATTACCCATAAGATCATATAAATAAGGCGCAAAACCTTCAACTCAAGTCATGATGTTGAACTTAATTGACTTTATCAGCTAACCATGCATATATATACTCTAGAATCAAAACTCCACTCTTGGTTTCTACCCCAAGTCCTATTATTCACATTTTAGTTATACTTGGCCTTTAATTTTACTTTTGTACTCAACATACACTCAACTCAATCATCCATAAAGGCAGCAATTCACATCCCAAGGAAGATAATTCATACACAATATGTCTTCCCTTATTCATGTCCTAATAACTCACAACAACTCCAAAATCTTTTGCTCTGACACCATTATTGTAACGCCCACAGATTCATAATCATCAGATTAAGACAAAAATATATCATAACCCAATGATTAGCGCTGAAAATATAATCCGAAGGCATTACCGCCATCCATGATTATGGACAAGGCTAACAACCCAAATTTCAAAATCAGACACCAAAACAAGGAGACATTCCCAAAGATGAATTTAAACATTATACAAACACCAGTATACCAAGCTAGACTTAGAACCAAAATATTTCTCATCCAAAATATATATATATTATAACCAACACTCGAGGTTCACTTACATTCAAGGTTCGTTGGTACATCAAGTTATAGCAAAACATACATCAAAATAAAGGATGACCTCATTTAACAAGGGGAACTTCCTGCTTCTTAAACTACCCTGACTTTTTAACAAATCTTGGTTCACCAGCAGTAGAGGCGCCTCCTAAAACAAAATATAAAACATTTTCGCAAATGAGTCGAAACTCAGTACGCATACTCCTATACAGTTAAACATTTAGCAATTCATTTTATTTCACGCATTTCAATTCATTTTGCAAACAATAAAACAATAAACAACAATGAACAATAATAAACATGCTCGCCATATTATTATCTTTAATGGTCCCCTGCTTTGCGATCATCGGTCTAAGCCTCCGTATGCGCATACCCGGACCAATAGGGAGATCCGGACGGGTTGACATTAGGTCAGATATTCACTATAGGAGTGCTCCATGGCATAATAAATAACAATGGGTCGGGGCCATAGTTACATGATAAAACAAGTAAACCTTGATCATTCTCAATGTCATTATACTTGCTTATTAAACTCAACTAAAAGAGCTTAAGAAGGGTACAGGAAATATGCGTACCTTTGAACCCGCAAATAAAGCGATTTGAAACCTTGACTGGACTCGAACAGGGAGCCGCAACGACCTCTTGAACCATACTTGAGATAAGAACAATGAAGTGAATCAAATTGGGTTCTTGGTAAGGAGGGAGTCTCCTAATTAACTTAATAAGAGTTAACTACTAATTAAAAGACGAGAAATTTTCCGGACTTTGCAGTAAATTTGCGAAAGGCATAACTTTCTCTATAAATCTCCAAAAATTTCATAAGAGGACTTTTCAGAAAGTTAAAAATATGTTCTACTACTCTCCCATTAAGAGTGAAGATCAGAAATAAGTGTAAAGGCTTGAAAATGGCCAAACATGACGGCTGGTTCTGCAGACTTTTTAGTGCGGGAAGGGAACTTTAAGAACTCATAACTTAAGATGTAGAATCGTATGAATGTGTGCTAGTAGTCTATGTTAAGCTTGAAGGGCGACCTACATCTTTCATATTGACCACCAACTCATAAAAGCCTTGGAAAAACCTCAAAAAGTGGCTTGAACATAACACAACAACTTAAAAATTCTGGCTAGAACATACTTTCTAGGCTAATTCCAATGGTTCATAACTTTTTACCCCGACATCCGATGAACGCATACGAGCCCATTCCAGAAAGCTTGCAAAGCGTACTATAACTTCTATGTTGAACATTTAGGCCAATAAGACCTCCATGATACTTAAAAATATCCCCGAACCTACCTTCCCAAAAACGTATATATGCAGGGTACTCCAGTTAAAAACACCATAACTTGGGTTATACTCATCGGAATTCCGAAATTCCAAATCCATGTGAAAGCTATGACTCGAAGTTATGTTTTAATCATAAACTTTTGGTCAAGGGGACCTTAATCGAACTGAGAAAAATCCAGGTTACTCATGGCCACCAATTCCCCAATATCCTAACCCATAATTTTTCTAGGGTAGTTTACACCACTTAAAGATTTAACCTTAGCATCATCCATAACATTATACTCTCAACAGAGGAAACCACTAATCTGAGAGTACTTAGTTGTTGATTACGACATGCATCTATCCCTCTACTAAGAACAAGTTTTACCAATGTTCATCCCTACCTAACTCATTATTTATACTCTTTTTGAAACATTCAAACCCAATTATACAACCATAAAGTCACATGCATTATCATCCAGTAACACTTCATCAGTTATTATAGCATATCAAACCCCAAAATTATCATGTAAGTCCCAAACCATTTCAAACAAACCCAATTCAACATTTGCATAACAAGATTTACAATTTTCATCATCAATTCATAATAAAATCCTATCCACTACAACCCTATTTGAAACTTTGACACTGGATAACTATTTTAAAATGAAATTAACAATCTCAAACAATGAATCTTTGCAATTCAAACTTCAATTCAGATTTCAAGAGATTAGAGTTAGGGCTTTACCTCAATTAAAGGGAGTAGGAATGAAAGAAAACAAGGAGGGAGATGAGAAGGTCACGAGATTTGCGGTGACAGGTCGATGTCGGCGAGTAACTCAGCCGGTTGAGAGTGGCGGCATGAAGAGGAGACATGCGGAAGACAGGAGGCAATACATAGAAAACAAAAGCAACACGGGAGAAGAAGGGTCGCCTGGGCTGGTGTTTTCTGGCTAGAGGCCGCGATGACCGCTAGCGTCAGATGGCGGCGTGGCTCCGGCGGTTGCAGAGTCAGGCGGCAGAGACGGACAGAGGAAGAGCATCGTTCCTCTTTTGCTTCCTAGTGTGTGTGTCTGGTGAGTTTTTTGGTAATTGAAAAGGTTAATTGGGAACTAATTGCAATTAAAAGAACCCCAAGTCCCCACTGACATAATCAACTCAAGTTTATTATATAACACCAACTCCTCCCACCTTAATAATCTTATTTCCCTACTAATACCCAATAATACTAATTTCAAAGCTCATGATAACATTTCAGAAAATTAAAATAATGAGAGAGACTTGATATAAAATGAGGAGGTGGAAGAAATTGAACTTTAAATAAATTAACGAAAGAAAAGATACAATAATAATAATAATATTAATATTACTATTAATAATACCGACGAATCAGTCGACTTGATAAAATTTGGTCAGGTAAGTAATCTACTAATCTGAATATCTCAAGGGTAATTGAATAGCGGAAATTGTGACATAAATAATTTATATAAATAACCTACTAAGCTGTTATATAACGGTCGTTGCTTTGCTCAAGTCCTGCAAAAACACAAACAGTTAACTGAATTGAAATGCACGGTTTTGGTTAATTAATCTCATTACTTAACTTAATTATGTTGGGTTAAGGTCGGGTTATTACAATTAACCTCCTGCCATACTAATTGCAACCAGCAACGCTAGCCACCACTCTCACAATGCCACACCACCACCCAATAATCATCTGGCCACTGAGCACCACCGCAGACACCCCCGAAGCCGACTGTAGCCACCCAAACGCCACCACTGCAGTTGTTGTTGTTCGAGTCGCGCCCAAACAGACCAACCGCGGTTTCTGACCACCCAGCGACCCCTCTTGACCACCCTCCTTAACCACGTAAATGGCAAGCAAGTTTGGGATCAGGTGTTAAGTTTGCTACCATCTAGTCAACAACACAACAATGTTGACGGTTATCTTCAATCTCACAATTGGAATAAACAGAGCATCTTTTGGGAGCTACCGTATTGGAAAGACATTCTAAGCATCATGAGTATGTTGATTTAAAGCATCAACGATCATCTTATCTAACTACTTTAACTTCATATTGGCCATTTTTTGTATGGGGAATTAGCATCTTATGCAATATCTCGCCTCAAGGCACCGTAGGGCATGAATATGTGTTGGTCGTTGTGGAGTATTTCACAAAGTGGGTAGAAGCATCTTCTTATGCGAAGATCACCTCGAAGCATGTGGCAAAATTCATGATGAACATCATCTGTAGATACTAGGTGCCCCACAAGGTAATCAATGATAATAGGAGTCACTTCATCGGATAATTTTCAAGTTTATTGGCAAAATATAAGATTCAGCATCACCATATCGGTCGCCAACCAATGGTGTTGTTGAAGTAACAAACAAAACGTTGGTGAAGATCATAAAGAAAATGGCTTTTACCTATACAGACAGATTGACATGATAAACTCCCTTTTGCTTTATGGGAATTCCGAACATCAATCATGACTGCCACCAGGGCCACGCCGTATTCTTTGGTTTATGGAATGGCGGTTGACCTTCCAGTAGAGATTACCATTCTCACCTTGAGCATTATTGCGAAAAGCCAAATTCCTGAGGCTGAGTGGACTCGAGCTAAGTTTGAAGAATTGATTATATTAGATGAACGTTGGCTATGGGCCTTGCATAATAGACAAATATGTCAGAGTCAAATCTCTCGTGCGTTCAACAAGAAAGTTGAAGATCAGGATTTGAAAGAAGGTGACTTAGTGCTTCAAGAGATGAGGGTTGCATGTCATGATCCTCGAGGAAGGTTTTCACTAAATTGGAAGGGACCATATATCATCATTTCCGTTTTTCCTGATGGTGCTGCTTGTTTGTCAATACATGAAGGGGGAGAATTAATCCATCCTGTCAATTTAAATATTAATGCTACTAGGGTTAACCTGCTATTTAAATATGTATTTATCTAAAACAAACAACCAAACTGCCAATAGACAACTTGCTCATGAGAGAAGAAAAAAAAATAAAAAAAGAGAGGCTAACTTGAAAATCCCTTAGGGAAATTAGGGAAAAAAAGTGAATAAAAAAAAGTGAAAAAAGAGTGAAACTATAGAGCGGCTGGTTTGAAAACCTCATTGAGGCAAATCAGGAAAAAGGAGAGAATAGAAGAAAAAAATATGTAGAAAAGTCAAGAAAGAAATTTTTAAAAAAGAAGAAAAAAGGAGAGGCTAACTTGAAAACCCTTTGGGGCAAGAGGCAAAAGGAGAGAATTGAAGATCATCTTTGATGGCCCGAAGAATTGCTAGAAGGGAAGACATTCATAGCTTGCGTAATTCGTAACATAAAGATGTAAACATTGTAAAGAATACTTCTTTATATCATTAATAAAAAAAGGAGTACATTTTTTATCCTAAAACTTACATTTTTATTTTGCAAATATAAAAGGAAAGCATGAAATTCTAATGAAAAGCAGTTTAGTTCTTCTCTTCATCCACCATTTTCTCTTCCCCTTCTCCATCTCTCTTCTCAATTTTGTCTAGTTGGCCTTCAGTCGGTTCAGAGTCTTTGACCCCACTAGTGGTCTCGATCTTGTGGCGTTGGATTTTTCCGAGCTTCTTCGAAAGGATTATAGGTTCTTTTCCCTTTCCTTTAGGGATAGTGAGTTTTTGTTAATCAGAGGTTAACCGGGGTTCCTGAATGGAGATTTCCTAAAGTGCTAGTTCGATTATGCTCTTCTATTTTGGGGTAGTATGGGATCTCTTCTTCTCAGCGCCAACACCTGGAGGAGTATTCGAAGAGACGAGCCAATCAAAATAATCCTCGATAATGGAGGAGATAACTCTGTGTAATGAGGGAGCTTCTATCTCAAACCTTTTCCTCTAGTATCGTAACCAAGTCTCGACCATGGTGGACTGTAAGTGAGTTAAGTCGGGAATTTTGCAAGGTATAAGGGGGACATTTTTCAAATGGCCCATTTGTCTTTTCACTCGGTCGGGAAAATGATATGTTAGGTCGGATATGTCCATGATGGTGACATGGGAAACTTTGCGTGAATGGTTGGTGAAGCGTGAAACCTTCCATCATTAGATTTTGCGATGATGCTTCAAGAAGGAGAAAGGAAGAGAATAATGATGAAATAATATTTGGGAAAGGTGGACGAAATTGTGTTCGGGTTTTGATATTATTTGATCAAAGAATAAGGGAAAAAAATTGATCCAGATGATTGTGCTCTATACTTGATTAGTCAATAATAAAGGGGAATTCGCGAAAACGACGCGAAAGGACCAAGCTGCTCCAAAGTGTCAAGACAATTGACCGCTCGGTCAATCGTATGACTCCAGGCGCGCGATGAATAGGTGTAGACACAAAATAATGTCACTACAATCCTTAGCCCAAAATTACTTCGTAACAGATATTTGAGCCAAACTCTAGCAAACTCTTGGTACGAGGATCCCAGTGGATTTTGCGAGGGTTATCTTGGTGGACTTTTTTGTGCCAAGTCCTAGCGGATTTTAGTCGACTTAGGTCAAATCCATCCCGGTTAAATCGAAAATTGCAAGTTAAAGCCAATTCTGGGTCTAACTAGTCAACTTGTTCCTGATGGATTCGGGGTCAAAGTCAACTCCCTGTCAACATGTTCCTAGTGGGTTTTAGGCCAAAGTCAACTCTCAGTCAAACTGTTCAACGAGATCCTAGCGGATTTTACTACGAAGTTCTAGTGGATTTTGGCCCATCCCCAAAATTGAAATTCTAGCAAATTTTGGCCCATGCCCAAAATTGAAGCTCCAACAGATTTTTATTCCAAGTCCGGAGAGTTGTAGTGAATTTTGGTCATTTCAGGCCCAGAAAGGAGTTAATTACATTTACCCTCCCTGACATATGCGGTAATAATTTTTGCACACCTGACATTTTGGAAATAATTTTCACCCTACCTGACATTTCGTGAAAGTGATTTTTAGTGTTAGAATCCGGTAACTTGTCATCGGAAATGGAAAAATACAATAATACCCCTATATCACTATGTGAAATTACGATGTTGCCCTTTAATGTGAGAAGGAAAAGACTATGTTGGATAGTAGAAGACAGACATGGTTGTTTGGGAGGGGTTAGGTTTTCATTTTTTGGATGGGAGGGGGGGGCTGGGGAGAGGAATCAGTGGAGTGGTTGTGTTTTAAAATGCCATAACAATTAATACTAAGGGTATAAAAGTCATTTCACATTTAATTGAAAGTCAAAGGAAATAATAACAAAGGTATAAAGGTCACTTCATATTTATTTTTTTAAAGTTCACCGGAAAAATCAATAAAAAATCAATTATAACATACCTGAGGGGCTTTAAATTTATGACCATTTAAATGTCAAGTAGGGTGAAAATTATTTCTCAAATGTCGGGTGTGCAAAAATTATTACCACATAAGTCAGGTAGGGTAAATGTAATTATCATTTTTAGCTTATTAAGATCCTAACGGATTTCTTTAGGCGTAGACCCAAACATTTTGGACTAGAAGCTCTAACAGACTTTGAAGTGCTGAAATCGTGCCAGAAATTCTTAGCAAGTCCTAGCGGATTTTGAACCCTTCACTAGGATAGTCAACACTAGTCAGCAACTGTTCCCCGTGATCATGGTCAAATAACTGCAATCCAGCACTCAACAAGTCACCTGTTTCGATGAAGAGCCCTACCTGATTTTTGGAGGCCATACACAAGCAACTACTCCCGCTAACCACAGTCAATAACCGTACATGGCCAAGAGGAATCCTGGCGGATTTTATGCAGTCATCAATCGCCCATAACTACAACCTACAGTAAAAAACTACCACCTGGTAACTATAAGTCCTAGCGGATTTCTAGTAACTAGTCAGCAACTACTCGCATGCAACCGCAGGTTAATTAAAAGGGGTTGAAATCTTAGCGGATTCTTGGGCCGTAGTCATGGTTGTGATGTCATTTGAACCACTTGTGACCCGTACTCTTGTCGTGAATGAGCTTGAACTTTGGTTGACCAAAACAATATGCCAGGATTCTTTGGTCCCAAGGTTCGGTCCATTTATGGAAAAGTAAAATTTATCAAAATTTTGAGGATAAAAGTTCCATAGTGTTTTAGTTGTTGACTAATGAAATGATAGTTTAGAAAGTAATAATTTTGTGCGTAAGACAATCATAAATACACCCTAGGTAATATAAGCCACTTCACGTCGATCTTGACACTCTGTATGGAACAGTGCCCTCCGAGTCGTGGGCCCCACACCAGAATTTGTTTTTTTTTTTGTTTGAGCTACTTGAGCTAATGTTAATGTGTTCTATTTTCATATTTACACATTTATATATTTTCCACGAGACCCAGGACAAAATCCAGTGTCTACATGGGCTTGACCAGGGAGGTCACAATTGTGACCTGGGTGTCTTGTAGAAGGGGCCACCATTCCGGTCAGCTCTTCTTAGGCGTGATGGATTGGTGCCACAGTCATGACCCTTAAGGCATCACGAGTGTGATGGGCTGACTTTACAGTTGTGACCTTCAATGGGCCACATTCGTGACAGGAGCTGTCTTGGGCGTGACGCCCATTTGGATTGAATGGGTCACGATCATGCATAAAGTGATTGGAGGCGTGTGCCGATCCAGTAGAAGCTCTGTCACGATCGTCACCGGCATGATGTGGCTCGGGAAAATCAGCCTCTTAATCATTCTTTGATCCTCAAAGTTGATCACCACAGATAGAGGGTCACGATCATAACCAAGAGAGTAATGATTGTGACATGTGACTATTTTGTCCTCCTTGAATTCCTCCAAGCTAAAGACTTCATCTTCATTCTTTCCGATGAGAAAAACCCCCTTACAAGGGTTCCCGATCGATTCATAGAATGACTTGAAGAGATTTATAGGAATCGGAGCCGAATGAAAACTGAACCTCTGAATTAGTGACGGTGATAATCTTCTTTGCATGGACAAGGAAATTAGCATATAGACCCCGACTCTCTCCATACCGCCGTTGCCAGCAAAACTCGAAAGAAGAGAAAAGAATAGAAAGAAAAAAAAAATAACGAAAGGGCCCAAAAGCGAAGCCCTTTATGAGGGCCACGTCAGTTTTCCCAATCACGTTAACGTCTTCAGACAAGGGCAGTCTCGTCCATTTACCCACCAACAACAACGTGCAAAATCTCTGATTTCCCAGAACTACCCCTCCTCTTCTTCCCGGCAACCAAAAAACATTCTCCCCCCCTGGAAAAAGAAGCCAAACAATTCAAATATAATTTTCCTTCCAAATTTAATTTCCTACTTTTCTCAAGCCTCATCTCACGAATTTTTGGACTCTCTCTTTCTCTGATTCTCTCTCTCCATGTTTGACTCGTACTTGGGCGGACGCGACAGCTTACTTTAAATTCGATTCCCATTTTCGTCAGGCCAAAAATTTAAAAACAAATTCACTCTTTATTCTCCCTCTTACTCCGTCAATCGCCGGAGCTTCCCGTCGTCGACTTTCCGGCTAAGTTGGACAAAGTGCTGGACCGACTCTCCTCTTTCTGATTGAGTATCGAGGTTTGTGTTTTGTGGGGATTTTTATGCATTGGACTTTGGAGTGAGATTCATCTGTTCCTGTGGGAACTGGATTCTGATTGTGTAGATAGAGAATAGGTGGAAGTAGATCTAGGGTTTGAATGCGGGGGATGGCAGCCTGAGAGAAGGGTTGGTTTGGAGTGACAGACGATTGAATGGTGGTTTAGATGATGAAAGGGAGGGATGTTAGAAATTGGAAAGAGAAAAGGTTAGGTGAATTTCTCACATGGAATGGCAGATCTTGTTAGCTTCGGGAATGCTGGTCGCGACATTGAACAGGTTATTCTTCTTTTCTTTCTTCTATATTTTGCTTTTTGTAATGTTTGTTGTTTCATGTTTTCTGATAGAAATGTAATTCTGTGGGAGACAATTGTAGGATTTCAATGCCGATTTTTGGAGATTTTGACTTGGCATAGACTTTATAGGTCAATGTGGTTTGATCCCAATATTGTTGGCATTTCAATTCCTCCCTCCCTCTTTAAGTTTCTCTAACTAAATTTGCTTTGTAAGGAAAGTAGGATCGAATCGGATGCGAAATAAGTCACGGAAAATGGGAAGAACATAAATCACACCATAAAACACCAAATTTAGGTGGAAACTCATATCAGGAAAAAAACCATGGGCGTTGAGAAGCACAAAACATCCACATATATGAGAGTACAAAGTGCTGTGCCCATGGATCGATTATTGGAGAAAAAAAAAAGATAGTAGATTATAATTGGTGCATGAATAATGGGCGGATAAATAAATGGAAGGCTTTGATAATTGGTGTTGAACTTGCTGCTGTACACCGCAAAAATGATGCCCAAAATAATAACAGATGAACAACACAATCAAACGGCAGCGAAGGAAGAAGGTAAAATGCCCATCAACACCATGGTCAAAGGAAAATAGCTCAATTGCTTCAGAGCAAAATAATGTATAAGAAGCTTAATTACTCCCTTGATGAAACACTAATCAAATAACCAAGATGGTAGGCAACTCATAATTAGCCCACTTAGATGATTATATATAATGGGCTTAATACAATACTACCTCCATCCCATAAGAGTCTGTCACTTTAACTAACTTTTTTTGTTGCATAATATTTGTCCCGTTATAATTCCAATGTAACTTTTTTCAACTAACTACTTTTTTATTAGTTTTTCTCATACAAAAATAGAAAACGCGAGATGGAAAGATATTCATACAATTTAATACTAATGTTTCACGACTTTTCATGGAACACAATACTTAACTAACTCATTTCATTGGTCTTTTGGCTAAATGGACAAGTAATATGGGACAAAGGTAGTATTAAATTTGGGCCATTCTACCCAACACATGTTGTCAAAATTGTGGAGTTAAGATGGAAATTTTTAAAGTTGCTTTGATGAGTAGATAAGTTCCTTATGGAAATATTTGTAGTGATCCCACCCAATTTGGAGCCGAGACCTTTTTTTTTTTTTTGGCTGGAGTGATAGGAAAATGAAAAAAAAAATAGCTACAAGAGGAACCTTACATGGACATGAATATGTGCTATTTTGATTTGCCTATCATGTTTGTTTGTCTTAACTAATTCATAATTTTATCTTCTGCTTATGCAGGCATTGATTGCTTTGAAGAAAGGTTCTCAATTGCTTAAATATGGTCGAAAGGGAAAGCCTAAATTTTGTCCATTTAGACTTTCTAGTGTAAGTTTTACGCTTTGCATGGTTTGGTGATTTTGCTTCTTCTAAACTAATTACCAACTTGTTTTTCTATAAATATTATTGATTGTGCCTCAAACATCAGTCGTTGTTGTCTTTTGTGCTGTAATGTTGTGATTCTAATGTTAAATTGTGATACAAGTTGGCGCTGGGTAAACTATTTTGAGTGTACATTATGTAAGCATTTATGGCTCTAGTCTGATAGTGTCTATGCTCTTCATGTCATGAGCTTCACCAGTGTGTTCAGACATAGGGGCCTAGGGGTAGTGATAGAGAATGACAAATAACAAAATATTGCGTATAAGAATTCAACATCCTGGTGTTGGATTCAAGAGAAGAATTCAACATTACCATGCTGGATTCAAGAAAAAATTGGTATCTCGCTGCATGGGATATTGAAAAGGGCACAACGCGTGTCAATCTTGGTGCTGTAATTGGCGAAGTTGTAGAACTGCCTAGGGTACAAACAAAATACATATGGGACTCAAAAGGACCATGGGAAAGTTTCAAATCATCAACATTAAAGATAGGACTAATACATAATAGTAGTTAAATAAAGTAAATGAGAATTAGTGTCAGTCACTGTCAGTATCAATTGAAGATGGAACACGTCTCATAAGAGTTAGATGGCTCTCTTCCTCACCTTATTCTCCATGGAACTTTAATGACTATAGACTTGACTCACAACCACAAGATCTTGTGAAAATTCATGGACTGGAGTTTCTACTTTATAAGCTAATGTATAGACCGAAAAATACAGTAGGCAGAACTTAGAAATCATAGTTGTTTCCTGTTGTGTCCTGCACATGGAGCGTTTGCAAACTGGAACAAGAGCGAGGAGCAAGGAGGAAGATGTTGGTATTAGTGTTAGTTCTATACTTTTGTTCTCAAGAGCCGAAGGAGGAAGAAAGAGGGGAGAAAGTAATTCAAAAAGTAATTGCATTAACATTCTTACCAATTTTTATGGTGCCAAACCTTCAAGTTTTCAGATCTAGTGTTCTGTTTTAAGTCTTGAAAGATGCTTTGAATTTTGTCTCAGAGCAAGAGAGACCAATAGAGATGCAGAAGAATATAAAGAGAAACTAAGAAAGTATGGAAAAAAATGCAGAGGCCATTGATGTTGCTTCGAGCCCTTGAGCAAGAGAGAGAGAGAGAGAGAGAGAGAGAGAGAGAGAGAGAGAGAGAGAGAGAGAGAGAGAGAGAGAGCGACACATGAAGGAGAATAAGAAGCTGTTATGAGGCTTTTACTAGTTACTAGGGTGACAAGTTATTAAATGCATTAAAGAAAAGAAAGGAAATTGGAAAACAGTTAACCAAATAGCGTTTCAGAAGAAGGAATTTCGTTTCCTAAAGCATTCCAAGTTAACCAACATTCCCGTTTTTCCCCTTTCTGTGACCCCAATGTTCCACGATCCAGGTAACTATGGTTCTGGATAATTAAATGCAGCCAATCCTTTTTTCTATGTATATTTTTAAATTGATTTATTCTGCAGCAGCAAATGCTAGTCACAATAACGCTTCCAACAAAGCAGAATTATGGATTAAGAAAATCGAAGTTCAAAAAGGAAATACCATAAAAAAACCTCCCAAAAGGTAACGGAGGCGTGCAAAGGTTTCCTCGGGCTGGACGGAGATTGGCCCTCGAGTGCAAAGGCAGAATACTAAAATAAAAAAATAATAAAAAAGGGAAGGGAATTCCTTTTTCTGTGAAAAAAATCTGAAGTTAGAACTATGTTTGCTTGGGAACCAATGGGAAGGATAAGCTCATACATCAAAATGTGTTTCCATTTCTGATCGAGGTGCTGATTAGGTGTAGGTTTGTGGAAACACCTTGACTCTTTGATACCAGAACTGTGGAATGTATTGGAGCTATCTTGGAGACTCGGAGTAATTTTTTTGAAGCCCAATAAGTGGTTTGTGTATTGATGGTTGTCAAATTTCAGCATAACAATGCTATTGATGTGAGATACCTAAATACAAGATGAAATAGATTACTATGTTATGAATATGAAATTTGAAAAAAAGCATATTCTTAGTTTGATAGGACATAATAATTAATATGATTAAACAAATAAGGTAGACATGTTACTCTACATATTACAATGCAACTAGCTATAATATGCTATGTGACAAGCAAAGGTCAGCTGCTTGGACAAGATTTTGCTAGCATTGGTTTTTGAGGCTTTATAACCGTATAAGTAGTTGTGTGAAGAACTAGATTCCTAAAACTTGTAGTGGGATAATTAATCAAGCTTGAATAGCATCATCTCTTATGGTTGTGTAATGTTGTCATGCTAATGTTGCTTGAATGTGCACTTTTCACCTAGGACTTGCAGATTAACATGGTCCAAATTCTTTGATTGTTATGCATTCTTTACTTATCTAGATTCATGAACCTAAGAAGGATACTAGTGTTATGATGCGTTGGTCACTGGTTCAGTACGCAGTTTTTTTTTTTTTTTTTTTTTTGGGTTTGTGATTGATGTGAAGTGTTGGTGGATGCGGAGAGAACATACCCACAGTGCTACGCATGAGAGAAATTTAGGGGTGTGGTTGGAAGTTGGAACCATTGAGTCTATGGTGGTCAATCCCTCATTTTCTCTCGTCTATGGTCATTCGTTACTAGTTCATTATCTCCTCTTCATTAGGGTTTGACTTTAACACCCTATTGAGTTTCAAGACAAGAAGTTTGCCGTTCATGATTTCTACAAATTACTTTTGAGTTTGAACCTTAGAGATTGAAACTTGATGGTATGAAACTTTCCTCTTGAAGGGTTTCACATAAGGAGTTTATGGAGTTGCCTTTTAGTGAGGAAGAAGTCACTAAGACTCTTTTTGATGGTTGTGGGCATAAGGTTCCTTGTCTGCACGGGCGGATTCAGTATGGGGTCACGTGACCCTGCTTTAAAAAAAAAAAAATCAAAAAATTCTGCTTTTATGAATAAAAAACTGAGTAGTTATTATAAATACTATATGTGACATCAAGATGTCATATAAGATTACTGTGGCTGAGCGGCGCGCGCCTGTTCAATGGTAGCTCGATGGTCGTGTGTTCAAATCCCACAAAACCCATAATTGTACTTTTTACCGGAGGCCGCCATCATTTCCCGAGCAACCACCAACCACCATCATTATCTGCTCAACTGCGTAAATTGTGTTAAGATTTATTATAGTTAATTGAATTTTTTTTTTCAAATATTATTTCAAATTTAAAATAATTCATTGAATTTTCAATTTATATTGGTTTGAATGTGATTATGTAGTATAATTCTTAGAAATTACTCTATTTGCTAATAAATTTAGTTGAATTTGTTTATCGAACTTGAAAATTTAGCCTGATAATAGTTTTAGGTTTTATTTTTTATAACTACCCAAAACAAAATAATATTGTAAAGTTTTTGATTTATTATTTGACTTTTTAAGTTTGACTTTGAAACCGCTTAATTTTAATTCTGGATTCGCCACTGCTTGTCTGGATGGTATGATGATGGCATTCCTTCATATTGTTTGGGGTGATATGAAGCAAGTGTTATATGAGTTTTGCTCTGCTGGCAAATTTGTGCCCAACCGCAATGCAATTTTTGTAGGTCTTATTCCCAAGAAAGTGAATGCAATCAACCTCAAGGATTTTTGGCCTATGAATTTGATTGTGTGTATGTATATGGTGTTCTCTAAGGTTTTAACTCTACAGTTGAGGATTATTATGGGGAGCCTTATTTTAGTTATTAAGAATGCCTTCATTGAGGGAAGTCAAATGTTTGATGATCTAATTGTGAATGAGATTATTGATTCCAAACTCTAAACGGGCATGCCATGAGTTTTTTGTACGTTAGATATAGAGAAGACTTATTGATGTAGGGATGAAGAGGGGTGGGATAAAAGGGTTGGTTGGATTCGTCAAGGACTAGCCAAGGACACTAAGGCAGACTTGCTGTTAAGGACCTTGGTGCTGTGAGGACAGAAAATCAACAAGGGATAGAGCTAATCACTCTTCTAAGATACATCTAATGCTGCACCTCTTATAGAGATGATTAAGGCTATTTGGAGCTAATTAGGATACAACAAGCACCACCTAATAAGCTAAGGAAACCTAAAAATCACCACCTAATTAAGCCACAATTAGGATTAACGTTTAGGGATTTCTTTCAGAGAGTGAACACTCACTCTTATTTTCATTCATAAAAAAACATAAGCTGATTTTTACAAAGAAGTTGATAGCTTTATACAAAGGGAAAGCTTGGGCAAGGGGTAAGTGGGAAGGAGAATCTAGAACCTTCCATTAGGTAAAATAAAAAGAAATAAAATCAGATAAATTCATCCTTGGCAGCCCCCATTACCTAATGTACTAATTTTCACTACAGGACCAATACAATATGATGTCAAGTATCAACTTGCAGAGGGCATCTCTTTCATTTGAAATCCAATTAGGACTATGAGGACATTCTGGAAGCCATGGAGAATACTCTTTCCAGATATATCCATAGAAGTCACCTTGGCCAATTGTAAAAGGCGAAAATAATCCTAGAACTAGAATTATCAAATTGATGCTTCCATATGACTACCCTTGTCCTTGGTCTTCCCAATGACTTTAATTGTGGACTTAGCCTTGATTCTTCAACTGGGCCTCAAAGTTAACTCCATTAGGATCCACATATATGGATTTTGAAGCTTCCATATGAGATTTAAGATTGAATAATCAAGCAAGCAAAACCAGGTAATAAACCACTGTGGAAAGTAGTTTAACCTCTTAACTATGAATGGCTTTTAGTAGGGGCAAATGGAGTCTTCTAATCTTCAAATTTACTTTATTGGAAAGTTGACTCATTATAGTTTAAGGATAAGAACCAGAAACCAACCTTAATTGCTGTTAGGAGGGGTAATCAAGGCTAACAAACCAGACCATTTGTTGAGTTCATTGAGCTGGATAGTGAGGTTGGGCTTGTCAATCCCCTTGGACCTCTGTTCACCTTGGGGCATGATTGGGCTGTGGCCATCCTGACGTCACTATGATCCTATGAACTAGTGTTTCTTCTTTATGTCACGTCAAAAATGGGTTTGGGGGACAAATGGGCCCTTTATCCCCACTCCTTCTCTTGTTAGTAATGGAAGTGTTTTTGAGGTTAAGCTGCTTCTAGTACGAGCTTCTATCTAGGTTTCTGTGGAGCGCTCCAATCATGCAGTCTTTGAGAGTTTATCATCTTTTTCTGCTGGTAACACTATTGTTTTTTGTGATAGCGATTATGAATAGACGGTGAATTTTAGGTGAGGATGTGTGGTTTGAGGATCAATTTGGTAGTGTTTTATCATGTCCATGGGGCAAGTAGTCACATTTTAGTTGCTAATGGGAATTGTGGATTGTAGCATTGAGTTTTTCTTGGACTAGATACCTTGGTCTTCCTTTGGTACAGGTTCCAAGAAGATTGACATTTGGGATCTAGTTATTGAAAGGTCAGAGAAAAAAAAGTCTCTGGGTGGAAATCTAATTTAAGTGTCCTTTGGAAGGGGGAGATTAACTCTTTAAAGAGTGTTCTCTAAAGCATCCCCATTTACTTTTGTTTCGCCTTACCTTCTTGCCATTAAGTTGGAAGGAATTCAAAGAAACCTCCTTTAGGGTTCTTTTGAAAGTGATTTGAAGTATCACTTGGTGAGATTAAATGTTAGTGCTGGCATTGATATGCATTTTGGAACATTCGTGCCAAAATGAGGCTCGTTTTTACATGAATGCAAGTTCTAGTGATCCAGGCAATAGAACAAGGAGGAAAAATGAGGGGTGAAATTTGAAAGTAACTCAAAAGCCACTTGAATTATACAGTGATACCTGGATTTGTGGAGCCTTACCTTGAAATTTTCAGATCTGATGTTATGGTTTAAGTCTTGATTCTACACTTGAAATTTTCATATTTGATGTTCTGGTGTGAGCCTTGATTCTTGAATGGTTGCCTAGAGCATTAGTTGCACAGAGTGAGAGAGATGAAGAGGAAGAAGAGCTAGAGAAAGAAAGAACAAAAAAATGGAGCTGCCATGGATGTTTAGTTCGAACTTTTGAACCAGAAAAAGATACAAAGAAGAGAGAGGCAACGAGACGCGGCACTGCTAGGGTGATATATGCCCATTAAGTAAATGTTAAAACGAAAAAAGAAAAATGGGAAAAAATAATTTGCAGTGGGTCTTCAATTCTACCCACCACCGCATGTATGCTTGATTCATTGGAATGTAGATCAAATTTATTAGTTCTTGTTCTTGTTATTGTTATTGTTGTTATTATTATTATTATTATTATTATTATTATTATTCTTAATTTATTATTACCTAACTAAAATATATAAGCATGTCACATGCTGCATGGGATGTGCATCTTATATTAATAATTTGATATTTATATCCTTTCTTCTTTTCTTTTTTTTTTAATAATGCACTTAAGTTTGCTTCTCAAATATGGAAACTAATATGGTTTAATACATGTCTTTTGCATTAAATCATTTAGTAAATTATAATATTCATAAACTAATAAAGAGCAGAATAGCATAATAGAAGTAAAATTTTATATTTGAAGTTGCGTCCTGAAAGAACAAGTTTCATTCCGAAATGGTTCCAAACTTCCTAGCGTTCCTGTTTTTGGGTAGGTGGCAAACCACGTTCCTATTCTCGATCTTGTGATGCGACCGTTCCGTGTTTCGGGTGACTATGACTTGAACTAATCAAAGAAACAAGCTTCTACAAATACATAATCAAAGATAACAAATACTAAACTCATTTAGCTCCAATACTTCCCTCTCCAACCCCATGTCGAAATCACCTATGAACTTTAAGGTCTCCCATCTATAAAACAGTAACAATAATATCATTGTAGATAAACAGACAAAAGCCACTTTTGATTCCCCAATATTTTGTTAAAGCATAAAGAGGCTATAATCTTTGGGCATGACTCCACTTTTCCACCATCATCATCAACAAAACAATCATCACCTATTGGGGGAGAGACAGAAGAGAGAAAAAGGGAGAGAGAGAGAGAGAGAGAGACTTAAATTGATTTGAAGCAAATTGGATACTAACTTCAAATCCATCCCAAATCCCAATAAATATGTAATCTTATCCCTTACCAGCAAGTCATGTCAGTAATCCTCAACTTCAGTGTAAATCTTTCTTTATTATTTCCTTATAACAACAAAGGGGAAGATGTAGGTCTTCAAGCTTTCTATATACATTTGAGCTGACTTTGATATGTTTGATGTAGTGGTTTATTATTATTATGAACTGAATATCTTGGGGATTCATGAGGTGTCCTAATGCTCAGGGTTGGTTGATCCATAACTACGAAGGCTATTACACTTCTCTTTTGCTGTTCTCTAAACATTATGAGAAGGTACATGAGTGGTTCCAATATGAGTTGGACTTTATATGTAATAGATTGGACTTTTGGATCAAATGGGTCGGCTCATGATTGATGTTTAGTATCCTAATTCTAGGCATTGGGGCTTGAACAAGGTCCTTATTAAAGACAGGCAACAGCATTTGTTGAGGCCTTGTTGAGGTGTATTGTAACTTTGTAAGTCAACGACTGGTTGAGATGCTGTAAGCAACACAGCAGGGTATTGAGCCTCTCTAAGCAATTTATTCACAAATTTTAGACCTAGCTTGGATGAGGTCATTCAAATTACATGACAATTTTCAGCTACTATGGTGATATGAAGGTTCAATTTGATTAATTAAAAGTACAAGGGGGTTGGTGTCAAATTCTACAAGCATCCCAAAGGCCCACGTTAGTTATGAAATGCTGGATGGAGGAGTTTGTGTAGAACTGCACTCTTATTCTAATACTGTAGGTAACTTTCGTCAAACAAAGGATCTAGAGCCCATAAGTGGGAAATGGAATTAATTCGAAGGCCATTGAATTTGGTATTTGAACACAGATTGAAAGAGACGTAACTTATGTGCCTATGAGAAATTGAGTTTCTCCAGATGAAGTCTTAAGCTTCAATCTTATGCACTAGACGTTGTGTGGAAGATGTTATAAAGTCGTATAAAAATGTTCCTTTCATGCGGCATAATGCAGATTGGTGGAGACTTTGGGTAGTCCAATTTGAATTAAAATGTCAAAATTAAGTAAATGTTATTTTTTAGTTTGCACCCTAGACTTAATAACTGAGACTGTCTTAGTAAATGCTATTTTTGAGTTGAACCCTTGGTTTAATAACTGAGACTATTGTGTTAAGTTGTAAACACATAAATTACTCTTAAAAAGGCCCTGATGTTTGACACTGAGTAGTGACATCTGAATCTGTAGACTGACTATGGCCAACAATAAAGTAGTTAGGAACCTTGAACATTGGATACTTTTGAAGCTAAATAGAAGAATGGGCATGACCTTTGATTTACTGTTTCCTTATATCAAACTAGGATCTAGTACTATGTTTCAATTTCATAAGAGGATGTGCATTTGAGTAGTTTACCAGTTTCGCTTTTTTTTTTTGGTGTGCGTGTGTGTTGTTTGGGGGGGGGGGGTGTTGTTCTTGGGTTGTTCATTGGGGACGGTTTACCCACATCAATATATTCCCATGGATTGCAGATTTTAAACTTGTCTATTTTTCAAGGTTTTTCTTTCCATCTGTTTACTTTCTCTTTATGCATGCCCTTTCTTTTCCTTTTGGTTTTTCTTATTGCCTTCATTAAGATTAACTATTGAGGTTTTCTTCTGGCTTCCAATAATTCCAGTGACATAGTTTTATCTGAAACCTTCTACAGGATGAAACAACTTTGATCTGGTTATCCAATGGCCGTGAAAAAAGTATAAAGCTATCTTGTGTATCAAGAGTAGTTCCTGGACAAAGAACCGTGAGTTTTGTGATGCTCAACTATATTCTAAATCTATATCTTTGAATCCCCACCCCCAAATAAAGCTCAGGAGGAGATCCAGAGCTTGTTCATTTCGCTTAAACTTGTTTTTCTGTCTTCCAGGCTGTTTTTAGAAGGTTTCTGCGCCCAGACAAGGATTATTTATCATTTTCCCTAATATACAACGACGGAAAACGAACCCTCGATCTGGTAGATGGCTAAGTAGTCACAATGCAAGTGTTTGAATGCATTTCTAAGATACTGATTCATTGTGCTTGTTGTAGATTTGCAAGGATAAAGTTGAAGCTGAGGTTTGGATTGCTGGCCTCACTACTCTTATATCCGCAGGCAAAGGTGGGCGCTCCAAAATTGATGGGTGGAGTGATGAAGGCCTTTCCTTTAATGTAAAACTACCTAGCCCAACACTGTCTTATGTTCTTTTGCTATGTACCCTTTTTATTTTGTGAATAAAAGTCCACACTCATGCTACAAAGTGGACGCATGTATGAGTCTGCCAGAATCAGCTCCTCTCAATGGTGAAGCTTCATTAACCCACCCAGCCCTGCAGGGGGACAGAAAATGATAATCCCATCCCTAACCAGGACTCCACGAGTCTCCATTCCATATCCTTTTTAATATTCTTACGTTTTTATCGGTTTCATTAAAGTGTCAACTATTTTGTAATCTGGCGCAGGACAACAAAGAGTTGATATCAAGTAGTCCAACTGACGGTTCTGTGACACTGACACAATATCTTAGCTCTCCTGAGGATTCTATCAGTTCTCGCAGTGGTTTGTCTCCTAACCATAAACAATTTGAGAAATCTGTGCATTCTGAGAAGGCAAATGTAGCTTCAGAAAATACAAGTATGCAGGTGAAAGGATCTGCTTCAGATGCTCTTCGAGTTAGTGTTTCTAGTGCCTTTAGCTCTTCCAGTCATGGGTCTGGAGGTGATGAAAGTGATGCCCTTGGTGATGTGTACATTTGGGGTGAGGTTGTATCTGATAATGCTTCCCATATTGGAGTAGATACAAGTGTAAATATCAGTAGCATTAGAGCAGATTTCCTCCTTCCCAAGCCATTAGAGTCTAATGTGGTTCTGGATGTACACCATATAGCTTGTGGTGTCAGGCATGCTGCCCTTGTTACAAGACAAGGCGAGGTTTTCACTTGGGGTGAGGAATCGGGAGGTAGGTTGGGTCATGGCGTGGGAACCAATGTTATTCAGCCTCGTCTTGTAGAATCATTGATGAGTTATAATGTAGATTTTGTAGCATGTGGTGAATTTCATAGCTGTGCTGTGACAATGTCTGGTGAGTTGTACTCGTGGGGTGATGGTACTCATAATGCTGGACTTCTAGGTCATGGTACTGAAGTTAGCCATTGGATCCCAAAGAGAATCGGGGGGCCTCTTGAAGGGCTTCAAGTGGCTGCAGTAGCTTGTGGTCCTTGGCATACTGCCTTAATAACATCAACTGGGCAGCTGTTCACATTTGGAGATGGAACTTTCGGTGTCTTGGGCCATGGAGATCGTGAAAGTGCTCCTTATCCTAGAGAGGTGGAATCTCTCTCTGGTTTAAGGACAATTTCAGTTGCATGTGGGGTGTGGCATACTGCTGCTGTGGTTGAAGTTATTGTCACTCAGTCCAATTCTAGTGTTTCCTCAGGAAAACTATTCACTTGGGGAGATGGCGATAAAAATCGTCTTGGTCAAGGTGACAAGGAGCCGCGGCTCAAACCAACTTGTGTACCATCACTTATTGAGCATAACTTCTACAAAGTTGCTTGTGGACACAGCTTGACTGTTGGATTGACCACATCCGGTCGTGTATTTACAATGGGGAGTACAGTTTATGGTCAGCTGGGCAATCCTCATTGTGATGGAAAGCTCCCTTGTTTGGTAGAAGATAAGCTTGCTACTGAGACCATTGAAGAGATTGCCTGCGGTGCATATCATGTGGCAGCATTGACCTCAAGGAATGAAGTTTATACATGGGGAAAAGGAGCGAATGGTAGGCTGGGTCATGGAGACATTGAAGACCGGAAAACGCCAACTGTAGTTGAAGCTTTGAAAGATAGACATGTCAAGTATGTTACATGTGGTTCTACTTACACAGCAGCTATATGTCTGCACAAATGGGTATCCAGTGCTGAGCAGTCCCAATGTTCATCTTGTAGACAGACTTTTGGATTTACACGTAAAAGACATAATTGTTATAATTGTGGACTTGTGCACTGCCATTCATGTAGTTCAAAGAAGGCATTAAGGGCTGCTCTTGCTCCGAATCCCAGCAAAGCATATCGTGTATGTGACTCTTGTTTTGTTAAGCTCAGTAAGGTTTCAGAAACTGGTAGCAGTAGAGGAAGGAGTTCTGGGCCTCGACTCTCGGGTGAAAACAAAGACATCCTAGATAAAGCAGAATTAAGACCGCTGAAGTCTATGTTGCCTTCTAATATGGATTTAATTAAGCAGTTAGATACGAAAGCCGTGAAGCAAGGAAAGAAAGCTGAGACATTCTCATTGGGCCGGACTTCACAAACACCGTCATGGTTACAGTTAAAAGATGCTGTTCTATCCAGTGGCAATGATGTAAGACAAGTAATACCTAAGCCAGGTGTCCCACCAAGTGGTGCTAGTTCTATATCCCGGCCGGTGTCACCTTTCTCACGAAAGCAGAGTCCTCCACGTTCTGCTACACCAATTCCTACAACATCTGGTTTGTCTTTCTCCAAAAGTGTTGCTGACAGTTTGAAGAAAACCAATGAACTCTTAAATCAAGAAATAATTAAATTGCGTGCACAGGTATATATAGTTGTGGCTTTTCAGTAATTTGTATTGAAATTCTTGGCTTGACGGTGTTCTATTTGGCAAGGTTGAGAACTTGATGCAACGATGCGAACATCGGGAGTTAGAGTGTCTGAAATCTACCAAGAAAGCTCAGGAGGCCATGGCACTTGCAGCGGAAGAATCTGCTAAAACTAAAGCTGCTAAAGAAGTAATCAAGTCTCTTACTGCTCAGGTTAGGATATATATGAGGGTACCATCTTTTTTTTTATTGTTTTTTTTGAAGTTTATGCTGGGTACTGTTGGCACTTAATATGTGGGCAGGGCAGCCCTGTGCACAAAGCATCCCCACAAGCGGTCCGGGGAATGGTCCTACCACAAAGGTGTAATGTAGGCAAACCTTACTTTGCATTTCTACAAGAGGCTTCTTCCAGGACTCGAACCTGTGACTTCACGATCACATGGCAACGACTCAACAGTTGTGTCAAGGCTCCCCTTCCCATTTATTTTAAGTTTTGCTTAAATTACTCTCAAGTTTTAGAACTTTTGTGGTTAGGCAGGAGTGGGAGTCAGTACTACAGTTCCCTACATTTAAAACCAATTCCCCCCAGTAATTTCCCATTTATTTTAGAATGTTTGCCTACTTGTCACTTGCCATTTACTTCGACTAACTGTGTTAAGAACTTAAAGATACAGTCTAGCATGTGACTTTGACAGCTCATTAAAATAACAAGCATGTTTAATTTCAGAAACTAGGGGAATCGTACTCCACCACCTGAACACTCATACCTTTGTATCCTTTCAGCTGAGTCAAACTAGCATAGTCCTTTGTAAATTTCTAGCTTTTAACTTTAACATTCAACTTCTCCCTTCACTTGAGCTATTTTACTAATGTTGCATATTCTGATTTGGGGTTGAAACTTGTGTGTTTTTTTGGGATTGTGTTTTCAGCTCAAAGGGATGGCTGAAAGGTTGCCTCCGGGGTCTTATGACCCAGAGATGATGAAATTGCCACAACTACTTAATGGCTTGGATCTAAATGGTTTTCATGGCCCTGATGTAATGGAAGAGAGCCCCTTGGGATGTGATGTCACAGATAACTCAAATCGGTCCTCATTTGCTGGAGTTGATTCTGTGACAACAAAAGGACCTCAAGGATCTCTTCAATCACCCAGACAGTCATATATGCTCGATGAAAGCAATTACCTGGGGGACCAGGGTGTTGCTGTGCCAAACGTTAGAGATTCCCAGCAAAATGCTATGTTATCAAGTGCTTCTGTGGGTCTCCAGAGATTTAGCAGCTGTATGTCCGACGTCGATGATGGATGTCATTCAGTGGCTAGTCTGCAAGGTCAGAATATCAGGCTGCAAAGTCCTGCCCCTATGGGCAATAAAGAAATTGAAGCAGAGTGGATTGAACAATATGAACCTGGTGTATACATTACTCTGGTTGCCCTTCGGGATGGAACAAGAGAACTGAAACGAGTACGCTTCAGGTAAATTCACTCATCCTTGCGTTTACTAATGTTTTTACCCCCCCCCCCCCTTTTTTCTCTCTCCAGGAGGGTTTCTTGTGTTGCGGCATTTGATATTGGGTATAACTATGTCATATCACTATATCAGGCTGAACTCAGTCAAATCCAACAGACCTAACCTGAAAGCAACATTGTTTTAAGCAATTATTGTTGTAATAGCATCTGGAGCCAAGTTCTTCTGTGAGCTAACCAAATAAGAGTTGGCTACTTGGATTGGAATTGGCAATTTGTATGCAAACCTATCTGATCCACAATGTGCTGACCTGATTATGATTCTGGTGCATGTTCATGGTATGGTTATCTTAATAGGTTGATGATCCGGTTCAATGAGGACCTGTGGTTTCTGATTAGTTCCTAAATATTTTGATGAGTTACTTAAAGCTTGAAATGTAGAAGAACCTAATGCTATGCTGACTGATCTGATCCAAACATGACATGAACCATGGAACCTTACCTAAGCACCCATTTGCAACGTATATTAGGAAAACTGGTCCGATCTGGTGAAATATTTACAAGTAGTGTGCCTTATTTTTACCGATTCCGAATGCAGCTGGGAAAACGGGGATGTCTGATTATAAATGTTGACATAATGGCTTGAAATGTTGCCTCCTTGCAGCCGGAGAAGATTCGGGGAGCATCAAGCAGAAACATGGTGGTCGGAGAATCGTGAAAAGGTATATGATAAGTACAACGTTCGTGGGTCTGACAAGTCATCAGTTTCTGGACAAAGTGAGAGAAGATCAGAAAGTGCCAATTAAGCTATGTCAACTCAACGTTAGTGAATGATTGATTGAATAGGAACTAACCCGTAATTAGTTTGAAGGTTAAACAGGTAGCATTGAATTATGCGTATGGGCAAAACCACATTCTTTGCCTGCACCCGTCTCTTGTGAGTTTTGTTTTCCATAACACTTCTTTTTGGGGGTTTAGAAGCTCATTGATCACCCCTTTATTATTTGTTCCTGTATATAAATTAAATATTTCTTACTAAAAATATCACTAGTTCCTTCACCATAAATTTTGCGTGGCCTTCGCCCCTTAATTTCTCTCCTTTTCGACAAGGGTGCTCCTCCTTCATGGGATTTCTTTCCTGATTTTAGGGTTGTTTCATTTGAAGTTGTGTTACAACTATATCCCAATTAGCATCTCTACTCCCGTTCATAGGTTACAACTATATCCCAATTAGCATCTCTACTCCCGTTCTTAGGTTACAACTATATCCCAATCAAATTCTAAACATTGAATCAATTATACATCAGTATGGTCTTATAACTGTGGATAATGCATCATTGCTAGCCATATATATATATATATATATATATATATATATATATATATAGACACACACACACAAATACATATATATGTGTATTTGTCTATGTGTGTATGTATGCATGTGTGTGTATGTATGGATGTATGCAAGCATGAATGTATGTATGTATGTATGTATGTATGTATGTTTTTATACACACACGCACTCATGTATTTATGTATATATGTATGTGTGTGTATGTGTGCGTGTGTGTATGTATATAGTATTTAGACTTGTGCGTTGCACAAGCAAATAATAAAACACATATTGTTGAAAGCACATATGTAAGATTGTATGTCGCTTATTATAGAATGATTGCATTTATCATTTTCTAGTAATTTTACAAAAAAAGACAAATATTTAATTTATAATATACATATGATTCACTTAAAATAGTTTAATGACTCGCAATCTATGATATAAATTAATTATATATTGATGTAAATGTCATTTTATTTAGTTTTCTTTCTATATTTAAAATATGAACTTAGTTAATATATTTCTCTTGCTAACAATTATTTTAAATGAAAGGTATTTTCTTTTTAATTATATTATTGTGCTTTTATAAATAGCTAATATTATCTATTAATATTAAAATAGGACATGCATACCTAACAAGTTACTATGTGGCACTCTTATGTAGCAAATTAAACTCCATTTTTTAATAAAAATTAAATTTCAAAATTGAAGTCCCTTCAACTTTTTAGATTTTATTGATAATTTAGTTCACCATAAATAGATTAATTGATACTTTATTACAACACAATTATGAAAACCACCTTAAATAAATTAAGTACAAAAATTTATAATTATCAAAACAATTTCTTTATCTCAACACAAGTATAAAAATCACTATAAATAAATTAAGTATAAAACTCTACAATTATCGAAATAATCTATTATCTAAAAAAGACATGCATATTGAATAACTTGTCATATGGCATTCATATGTAACAAATTAAACTCCAATTTTATTTTATTTTTATTAATATTAAACTCCATAATTGAAGTCCCTTAAGCTTCCTACATTTAATCTATGACCATGTTCTTTTGTGCGGTTCTGCACCACACCTTACCACGATCCTCCATACCATACCATACTTTTCCACATTTTATTACAATAATCATAACTTTCTATCTTCTCACTTTTCTCTCTCTTCATTTTTCTTATCTACTTTTCATTTTCTCTCTTCTCACCTACCATATCAATCAGTTTTACCATAAATTTCACCATATCATATTATACCACATTTTCTCTCTCTCTCTCTCTCTCTCTCTCTCTCTCTCTCTCTCTCTCTCTCTCTCTCTCTCTCTCTCTCTCTCTCTCTCTCTCTCTCTCTCTCTCTCTCTCTCTCTCTCTCTCTCTCTCTCTCTATATATATATATATATATATATATATATATATATATATATATATATATATATATATATATATATATAGGCGAGATTGAAATATGTTGATTTTAATGAGGGCATTTTGAGACACTTATAATTGATTTTATTTAATTTTTTTTAAAAACATCATGTAATATTAAGGCACCGTTCTTTTGTACGTTAACGCAACTAACCGCAACGTAAATTACCGCAACCTACCGCAACATACCACAAATTTTCATTACCTTTTTACCATTGCCACCGCAATTTACCGCAATCTATCGCAACTAATCGCAACACAACGCAAACGCAACGCACAAAAGAACGGGGCCTAATGAGTGCATTAATGTGTGTATGTTTGTATTGATGACTCTTTTTTTTTCCCCTTTTTTAATGCACTATTCTTGTTTCTGTATTATTTTAAATAAGAAAATTATTCTTTTTATTTTTTATTATTCTTTTTTTAATTCTTTTAAATATAACCTTGGTAATATTTTCAACAATATGCATGGTTTACTTGCGCCCTGTGCAACGCATGGGTCTTAGTACTAGTTAGAATAAATGTATGGGTTTTATATTGAATTACATATAATATGTAAGGGTAAATATGTCAATTAACATTTTACTCTTATGAACTCTTCAAATTGTTCTCTCAAGCAGGGGTAAGTAGTTTACCCTTGTGAACACTCCCTTACCCTCACCCTCCTTTACTCCTATGAACTCCGACCCTCCATTTTAACTCTCCTCCCAAGCAGAGTGTAAATCTCCTTCTACTGCTAGTTCATGTGTTTTATTATTAGGTTATCAGTTTTAAGTAGACCTGGCAGTTTCTGACCTGACCCGACAACCCGACCCGAACCCGCCCGAAATTTCTGGGTTTTGACCATGATTTTCTCAACAAAACCCGAAGTATACCGAACCCGAAATTAGCGGGTCAAACCCGACCCGCCCGTTTGACCCAAAAAATTAATTTTTAAAGTTCAACTTTATTAGGATTTGTGTTTTTCTTGGTAATTTTTAATGTTAAACTATAAGCGCAACTTATTTATTTGTTATTTCTCTAATTTAAGTTAAAATAGTTACAATAATCTATTCTTACTATAAGATAATCATATTTTATTATATATATTGTACCAAAAATAATATTTAGAGACCATTTTTTAAAAAGGAAAAAGGAAAAAGATCGCAATCATAACCCGTTGGGTTGACCCGAAACCGAATTTACCCAAACCCGAAATACATCCAACCCATATTTACCCGAACCCGATATACGACCGACCAAAACCCGCCCGCCCGACCGAATTGAGAGGTCTAGTTTTAAGTGGTGTTATTTAGATGAACAATCTCTAGATTTTGGTGCCTGGTATCTATCGTGGGTCAAGAGTTAAGGTTAGAGTTTGATATAATTTGATTTAAATATGATTTATTTATGGAATAGTTTTGTGGACAAATTCGTCAGGGCTTTAAACTTTTTCATATTTAGTACAAGTCAAATTAAGTCAAAATATTTTCAAGATAATTAGTACAGATCAAATTAGGTCAAAATGTTTAGGTTTGATTCATTTTCAAGACTTCCAAATAACATTGTGAAATTAAGATTTGCACGACCAAGGGGCGGCTTGAGATGGGGGTTTAAAGAAAACTCAAGGCTTTGTTAAGGACTCGAACTATTAATCCAATTTCACTTTGCAACATTGATCAGTCATTGATTAATTAATTGATAGTAAGTTGAGTTGATATTTCCTGTTAGAATATAAAGTTATTATCGGACCTTTAACTATTAGCTTAATCTTTTAGTTGTTATAGTTTCAAATGATATCAGAGTCAGATTGAACAATTAGGGTTCAAGCATGGGGACGGTTTCAGTATACAGAGTAGGTTGTCAAGGTTAGGGGAGCAATTAGGTTTCTTGACATGCCACAATATGGTCCCTTGGATTAAAAATGGAGGGTTTAGATTAATAGTTCTTAAGTTCTTAATCCAAAGGCTAATTCTCAATATAAGATAAAGTTGTGAAATTTGAAAAAAGAACGTTATTTGTTAACTACTCTAAGCATTGTTCTTTTATGCGGCTGGTTGGTTGTGGTTTCATACCGCACCACAACTTTCCATATTCCACCACAATCCACCACAACCCAACACAATCTACCATTTCAATTTTAATTTTTATTTATTATAAGTTATATTTTATCAATATATCAACCAATTTACAATTATTTACACCACAATATTCCACAATCCACCACGACCTTCCACATTCCAGCACAATCTTCCCCAACCCACTACAATTTTCAAATTTCCACTGCATCACACCACAACCAACCGTATAAAAAAACGAGTTCCTATGTGGAGGTTGTACTTGGTCAAAAACTTTATCTTGTTTAATTGTTTCAGTCTTTATGTTATGCTTTGAATAATCGGTAAAGATAGTACAAATGAAATAGGTTATGCTACACAAAAACTGATATGTTAAAAATTTATCAAGCGTAAATTTGATAATTTTCTTTAAATTTCTAGTTTAAATTGCACAAAATTCATACATTAATTAGTATTTAAGTTCCACCTTATTACACCTTTATCATTAAAAAAATGTAATTTTCCAGTTCTGTAAATATACAAAGTTTTACTTATGACAAAACAATTATTTTAAAATATAATCAAACAAACTCCAAGCCAAGCTCAAGCCGAAGCCAGAGATAAGAACTGAGCCCAAGCCTAGGAACTTTCCAGTTTGTATAAATATACAAATGCTTGCTAACTTCATGCTGGGCTAATTTTAGAATAGAATTCAACTCAATCAAACTGGGGCTAAATGGACATCACTTGGTTTCAAGTTAGACGATCATCACACAATGTTAAGCTTTTCTACTTTTTTTTTTTTTTTATTCTTTTTTCCCCTTGGAGGAGAAAGGGAAAGGGGGAGGGACGGGTGGTAACTCCTTTCAACTCAACGTTAGATTTATAACATCCACATATACTAATGCTATAGCATTTCGCACTCATAGACTCAATCACAAATATATCACCAATGTATTCAACAAAAAATAAGAAACCCCATATCCAAGCATCCAAGAAAAATAAAATTTGACAGAGTCTAGTTATAGATCCATGCTACGGCTCAACATAGTGCATTCAGTGAATCGAGCAAAATTGGCTCAGCTTTAGGCTTTAGCCACAAGGCTCACTGAACAGTGGCACCCTCTTTGAGCTCATATAGTTGCAGCTTACAGCCTTGCCTAGTCAGCCATGATAACCCTCCCAAAACACAGGAATCAGAACGGCACTTTCCTCAACCAGGATAATCTCATGGTGTGATATGGAAGTAGGAAGGCTTGCATGAATAAGAACCGTCTTCATAAATCTCACCCTCTTTCAAATAGTCTCTCTCTCTCTCTCTCTCTCTCTCTCTCTCTCTCTCTCTCTCCCATGACATCCATTGGAGCTCGAAAACAAAGCACCTTCTGTTCTCTCTTACCTCAAAACCGTCATCGTAAATCTCACCCTCTTTCAAAATTACAACACCCCCAAACCGTTCTTCCAACACTTCTTGATTTCCTACTAGATTTCTCGCCTTGCAGTTTCAATCCGAAATGAGATTAACTCTTTGTTGACAGAGAAGCCATCAAGACTCTCGTCACAATTCTAAAAGGATCGAGCGTTGATGACGATCAAGAGGATAAATTGAGATGTTCTAAACTATGGATGCGTTGCCAAACAACGCCTCCTAATCATCTTCTGCAAGAGTTGTCCGCCAATCCTTTGTTTCTTTGGCTGTGGTGTGAAGAAAGAGAGAAAGTGTCCCCACAACTTTAACAAACTGGAACCTCAAAATACCTCTTAATATTTTATAGTGGCTTATGATACTGGATCATCCTTTGAGGTCAAAACCCAACTCAAATACAAACAGGGACCAGCTCACGAATATAGTACCACCAAATGGAGAAAACTTTCAAGACCACACCTTCCAACTCAATTTCCCCATAAACTACATTTGGGCATACATGCTTTACCACAGCAAAAGCACAACTCAAACTATCAAACCCCAAGAGAACCTCCTTACATAAAAGGATATTGTCAACACCTACACAGACAGAACGTAAATAAGGGCACCTCACACAAGTCCATCTACCTATAAACTAAGTACTGTTGAGAACTGCAATCACAAAAACAGACCCTGGGATCACGCATGGAAACATAACATAATATGTATACAGGATCCAACCACAACAGCTTCCTCGAGCAAAAGTGCGCAAAACCTAGATGGTTTGAAACAGCACATATAAAGTACTCTGCTCAACTGGGACAGTAACACCACGCAACTCAAACATTAGACACAACATGAAACCTACTAGACCGCATTTACTTCTGCAACATAAGTACAAAAGTTGCATTCTAAGAAACTGAGCATACTGCACAAGTAGAGCATTGCAAAATCGGGCACCTTGTGCCTCCAAATCCTCAAGGCTATATAGGATGCAAAACAGGGTCAAAGAGCCAAAGTGTAAGATCTAGGCCACTGATTTAGAGCTCATTAGGCACAGAGAATGCTCTGCAGATACTGTACATACATGACCACAATAAGCCACAAACCCCTCGAACAGAACTGCAACCTACATTAAAGAATTAGATAGGGCCAGAATAGCAACTCTGAAATTGCAAGATAACTGCTGTACATGGTGGAACAAACTGCCCAGTAACCGTATCCCTCACATTGGTCCAGTTGATGAAGCCCAAAGGAGCTCAAAATTTTCGTTATATGAAGACACAATAGGACACAATTACCGAGAATGGAACCCATGTACCAAGAACGACCACATAAGGCCAATATAGCCTGCCAAAAGGATAAAACAATTAATAGCATACAAATAGACAAAATGTTTTCAGAAAAGACAAATTAGGAGAGAAAATTACCAAGTCCAATCATTTCCCATAACTGATTTCAAAAATGCGGATTAGAGACAGGAGGAAAGAGGAAAGGAATAATGCCACAGGTACAAAAGATCTTGCAGTATTCCACTGTTACGCATTATGCTCACAGCGATCCACCCATGAGAAGTTAATCAAGAAACCCATGAAATGTCCATTAACCCACAACCAAACCAAATGGGAGCCAAACAACAGCAATGCACGTGCAAGTAAATCAACCAGGTATGCCAGTGAAAACAAGATTCATATTTCTAAAGAGCCAAGTTCAGATGTCGGCATCAAGCAAGCACAAGATCGCATTATAACATCACTGGGCACCTGAAACAGAAATACTCCGACAGCAGGACAAATGGCTTTCTTGATGTAGAAGCACTAAATATGAAAACATGCATCCCAAGTTTGAACCATGCAAGTGACAGCATCATCCATTAAGTACACACGACGGCGAGGATTCGTCTTGCCCAAATATCTTGTAGTAACCAACATTCCCAGAACATCCTTGCACAGCTGAAACAAAAATGGCAAATATTACGTACAGGCTACAAACTAGGTGACAAGCCACAGTCAAAAAGAGCAGAACACACCACTCACAAACTTAGCGGTAACCACCACCAGTTGGTCGTTCATATGGGCCAGAACGGTCTCGGCTATACCGATCAGCTCCAGATGCTCCACGCATGCCAGAATCTCTGTAACGCCCACCTCCACCACCACCACTGTAGCGGTCTGCACCACGATCAGGACCATAGTGACCTCCACCACCCTTCCTCTCCCCTCTTCCACCATACCTACCACCACCCCTACCTCCATCATCAGGACACTCACGGGCAAAATGTCCTGGCCTGCCACACTTGAAGCACTCGCCACCACCCCTTGACCCACCTACATAACCACGAGAGCGATCACGATCACGATCACGACCACGGTCACGATCGTAATCTCCATCTCGGTCCCTAGATGAGCCTTGACTAGGTTGAGCTCTTTCCACAGTGATAGGGCGTCCATCCAAGTCCATGCCATTCATCGCCTCAATAGCTTCTTCCATGGCTCTTTTGTCATCAAAAGAAACAAAACCGAATCCACGAGAACGCCCAGAATACTTGTCCAGAACTACCTGTTCTTGCAGCAGAACTTGATCTTAGTACAAACTAGGAAAAAAAAAAACAAACAAGCAAAACCAATGGAACAGGTGCGACAATAAAAGATTATTCGAGGAAAACTGAAAACGGGGGGAGCAGGAGTTCAAATCTCAGAATGCATATCCAAGAAAAGACAATATTATTCAAAGATTGACATGTCAGCTCATTTCCACCAACAAGCCAACAGGATGATCATCGTCTACAACATAAAAAATAGTGGCAAAATTGCCAACTGGAAGTTGGCTGAGAAAATATTACGTAATGAAAGAAAGAAAATGGGAGAAAAAGAGCTGAAAAGTTAGCATTCACATCAGACAAAACACAATAGCTAACTTAAAAGATTCACAAAACAACTCATTTCAACTAATAACAAGGTAATGCAACATTAATCACCATAAACAACAAAAACAATCGTGTTCAACTGCCACCAGGAGGTTGATTGAGAAACTTATGAAAAAGATAACAAAAGAACCCACATCAACGACGCCAACTACCAAACCAAATACAACAGTAAAAAGAAAACTCCCACTCCAAGCAATTATTAAATACAACGCAATAGTAAATGACAAAATTATTGTTCCCTGGTGCAGGCCAAATAACGGCCACTGTTGGATCCATGCACTTACTAAATCTAATCCCAAAGATAAGGAAAGCTCCCAATCTAATAATAGTTCCTGCAACAATAAATAAACATACCTTTGCTTCAAGCAGACGGCCAAACTTCTCGAATGCTTCTTTCAGACCTCTATCAGTTGTAGACCATGATAGACTCCCCACAAAGCACCGGTACTCATCCAAATCTGACATGACTTTATCTACAGAATAGTATTTGGTCAAAACAAACTCCTTGCTCAATATGGAATCAAGAAGACCCAAAGTCGACACTAAAAATAAAAAATTTAAAAAAAAAGCAAAAAACAGCATTCAGCACAACATATCTAAAACAAACTAACACAAAAGATATCCAAGGTGCATGTCCCACAATGGCCACAAAGTATCTTACCAACCTTAAATGTTTGTGACTAGTAGAGGTAGGATGCCGGAGGGAACTAGAGATATGTTTGGATTATAAAGAAAAGAACCTTTTTTTCTCGTCTCCACGAGAAGACATTTGACACAAGATAGGGAAACCAATGCACTGCTTACAGGGAAGGTCCTCTACTCCTAAGAACTCTCTGAATCAGAGAATAGCACTCTAACCAAAGACAACCAATTACTCAAGAATTCTTCTTTACACATGCTCCTCCAATTTCAAATCAAGACAATCTTCAAATCCTGCAGGTCCTAAACAACCATCTTATTTGATCATCATGACCACGGTAGCTGATGAACTACATCGAAATTCAGTACAATGATTAGATCGATACAAGCACAACGCCCCAAACATCACCCACAAGCCACAAAAGACAAGGATACAGCAAGAACAAAACATTAAAATATAAAGAAACTATTCCTAAATCACATTAAACAATATCATAATGATACGCATCATGAAGCTATGAACAATTGAACATCAATCAAACAACCGCAGAGAATTCAGACGGAACAAAATCCAGCAAAAATGTAAAGGACAAAAAGAATTAATACAAGAAACCGAGTTTCCGGACAATTCAGCTACAACAGCGAACACAAGATCAATAAGATAATTGCAATCTTAGAACAAAAAAAAGTCTAGAATTAACAAATTGACACAGATCTGAATTAGCGAAAATGAAATTAAACTGGAAAAAGCAATCAGAGAGTTCACCGATTATGGATGGTACTAATTGAAAGTGATTACTTGCGCCGCGAGATAGAGAGAGCAGGCTATCGTTTCGCTACCACAGATAACAACCCTAAACGCAAGGCAAGCAGTTGCTCACTTGCTCGTATGATACAACTGGATGGATGAATGGATATGGAGCAACGAACGGTTCTGGGTACCAAACTAACATCAGCAACCTTACCTTTACTCGACTTGCTATTTAGTAATCTTATCGTTGCCGGTTTAAACCAGTTTTCTGAATTTTAACAATCTTATCCTTATCCATAGTTCTGGGTTCGAGTCCGATACCCACATATTATCCACTAACTATATCTTCTTCCTTTTTTTAAAGAAAGTAACATATCACAGGTTATAGGTTTTGATTCAGAGTAGTAGTTTAGGAACCTATCATTACCCGTTTGATAACTTCCTGATTTTAGGAAACTTACACGTTTGACCTGTTCAAGTTTCGAAACCTACTCATTTAGTCTGCTCCGATCAGGTTTCAAGTTCCAGATCTGGAATCGTTCACCCATAATATGAAGTGTTTTAATAAAAATGACACTCAACTTTTCAAAAATGCCAAAAATATTACAATTACAACATGCATATATATAATAAATAAATTATTTGTAGAAGTAATAATTATTACAGTTACAATACATGGATTATAACATTATCAAAATATTTGTATAATAAATGAACTATTTGTACAAGTAACATAGAATATTTTATCACTTGTCAAGATGATTAAGAGAAATAAAAAGTTATCACATACACGTAGTCCAACTAAACCCTAATTTTCTCTCTAGAGTAGCGTTGTGAGGGCAAGAGGACTCCCCACCTAGGAGGCGACAGCGGTTGATCGGAAGGACTTTACCGGCTGTTAGTGAAGGGGACAATGCGACAAAGGGCGAGACGCCATTTTTGACATCCAACCAGGGCTATAGAAGCTTGTGTGCAGAAGAAGGAGAGGGAGGGTGTCAATGGAAACATGGGCGACCTTGGACTGGGGGAAGCTTCGACTCACAAAGGAGGAGGAACAAGTGGCGGTGGTCGAGGAGGAGGCGTCGAAGGAGAAAAAAGAGGAGATTCGACTCAGTTTAGTTGGCCATCTCCTAACAAACCATACCTTTAACCCTAGGATCATGTGTTCGTTATCAAGAACATATGGAAAGCGTCCAAGGGTGTGCTAATGTGAGAGCTGGACCTTAACCTCTTTTTGATTCAGTTCATTGCGGCAAGCGACAAGGAGTTTGTGATGAATGAAGGGTCATGGTCTTTCGATGGCAAGTTACTGTTGGTGCATGAATGGTGTAGACACTAGGTATTTGAGCACATTTATTTATAGTATAAAATAAGCCATAAAGAGAAGAAGTTAAGTCAAGACACTTGCTTGCATGCACTCTACATGCGCAAGATCACACATTCATCATCACATGTTAAAGACCTAGCTTAAAGCATACACGATTTCACGTACAAAAATGGCAAAACATTAGCCATGCATGGGCTACGTAAAAGATACATGCTCAAAGCCATGAGAAGTCTCATCATCGAACCCTCACAAAGACACTAATTCACTAAAGTTTTAAGCTAAATATGCATGCATCATCCAAGTGTGAACAAGACATTTTTGCACATGCATATTTCACACCCCACCATCCAAGGATGCATGGACGATGATGGATTCATCCCCTCCCTCCCTCCCTCCAAGGCCAATCGACCTTTAATGAGCTGACACCCAGGTCCACGCTTCACACCATTGCTGACCACCAGGTGCATGGTTCATTCCCCCTCGTAGTCTGATCGGCCCTTAGCAATGACTCCTATGTTAGTTGAATTCATGCATGTTCAAGCATCCTAGAGTCTACAAATACTGCCTAACTTGAAGCCAAAGACACCAACTCATTCCTAGCATCATTCCCTCTCATATCCTCTCTACACTCTTCATTCTTTCACTCACTTCACTCTCTCTTTTAATCTCCATTCTACTATCCTTCATCCCTAATCTGTACTCCATTCTTACTATCATTATCTCCATTTCTATACCCTATAACACATATTCCCCATAAACACCACAAAAACACCACCAAAAACCTCACAAAAAGATCCCTTTCCTATCCTTTTTCATCCACTTTTTCTATCTTAAACTCTGGTTCGATTTGGCACCTTCAAAGAAGTATTCGAGGCTTCAAATCAAGCATCTTCAAGAGTGAGGTTCAAGAATTTCAAGAAAGGCTAGGCAAGACTTCTCCTAAAAACATCATGTAGGTACTTTTGTGTGTTTCTTTCATAATGTAGAATGTTGTATATGTTGTACATCTTTCATTCTTTTGCATGCTTAATGAAATAATCATGTAAAGTTTCAATCTATATTCCTTCCAAACTTTATTAAAATCACATTTTATAACTTTTAGTGAGTCTTTCATTTTGTGAGAGGTGAACTCAAAGATTTTTATCTTTCGAGTTCGTAGCCTGAACCCCAAATCCACTTCTTGGTTTTTGAGGTAAGCATTGACAAACACAGGGTCATAGGTGATTTGTTGGGGAGGTGGTTGAGGGGGAGGTTGCATGAATTGAGGTTGGTGAGAGATGGGGGTTTGATGGGGAACGGAAGGTTGATGTAATGGTTGGTTGTAGGGGAAGGTTGGTTGGTTATGAGGCCAGTTGAGATTCAGGGGTCTCCTTTGATTTTGGAATTGGAATTCAGGTGGAGTAGAGGCACAATTGCCTTGAGAACGTTTGGTGGTTTTGTTTGCTATAGGATAGATTGTTATGGTATAAGGCATTTGCTTACTCATTAGCAACCAACTCTTGTTGACACATGATCACCATCGCACAGCTCACACCCAATGGTATCACTATAACATGAGGTTGAAGGAGTCTTTACTTCCATGACGAGCTTCGATTGTTGAGAAGTCTTAAGCTCTACCATATCCTGAGAAAGTCGATCGATGGCTTTGAGAATATAGTTCACGTTCTCTCCTCCCAATTACTCGGTCATCTCTCTTAAATCACTACCCCAATAACAAGCGTTTTTCGCCATTTGAGCAAGGAGAGTGTTCGTCTGTTAGGGAGTGGTGTTAAAAAAAATAGGCTATTTGAAGCATTTTCAACCAACTGTTTAGTGGCACGGCTCAATCCATTGTAGAATGTATGCGTAAGAAGGTGGGGCTCAAAGTTGTGAACCAAACTTAACACACAAATACTTACAAAAGTAAAAGAGGGAGCAACCCCATGGGAACGACGCCAATTTGTTTAACAAGACTAGAATACCAGTTATGTCTAACTCAAGGAGCTGGGACCCTTAAACTCTAGTCCGGTATTAGGTTCAAGTTCAGTCCAAGGTAACGAATGAAATGAGGGTTTTAAACTAAACTACGTGGAACACAAGAAGAAATAAGGTCTAACAGATGATAAAGGCAAGGGCTCGGGGGTATTATTGGGCTTCCTAACAGAGAAAAATGGTCGCTTAAGGGGTTTAGGAATGATTCATAGATAAGTTGTTTAGCACGGTGTAACGCCCTAGAAATTCAATTATAAATTTAGCGATCAAAGTCAAACGTTGACTGACATTAACAGTGGAAGTATCATTTTTTTCCTTTTAATGGGTGTTACTGTCGTATCCCCGAAGGAATACAGGGCAAGAATGAAAAGAAACTAACAACAATAACAGTTACTCTAATTTAACAACCAAAAGAAACTTTCAAATTCTAGAGACAACATAAACAACATAAACTCATTTCAATTCTATTCTCAAACTTCTAACTTCTAACTATCGACCTCACTTCTAGTTCTCCTTCCCATCATATAACTCTTTACCTGAAAATAAAACATTTAAAAGTATGAGGATGACTTAATAATGTCTACCCCTAACTGTCAAACCAATTTGAAATTCATTTCAATTCATTTAGGACCTTTCGCAACTCATTTACTCCCATCCCAGAAATAACAGAGTTTAGAAATAACATAACTAAAATAAAACAACAGTACAAGCTTTTAATCAAAAATCACAACGTTCCAAAAATCTCAATTGACTTTCAGTTACATAAACAACATCAGATATCAGAATATTCCTTTCCTGAAAACACAACAAAATATTGTGTGGGTGGGATTTGCCTATCCCCAGAATATCAGAATCATACTCAGAACCAAATAGGATCTTAAATCCTCATAATCAGAACATGGATGACCATCCCAGAATCAGAAGCACACGTGTGCACACCCAATCTCATAAACATATCGAGACTCACCGATCTCTTGATAACTCCCCTGTAGGAACAAATCTAGATCTTTAGGTTGTTACCTGCAAACATATCAGGGCCTCCCCTGATCTCTTGATAACTCCCCTGCAAGAACAGATCCTGATCTTTGGGTCGTTACCCGCAACCCGCTTATGGTTACACTTTGATTATCAGTATCTTGTGAATCTCGATCGTCAAACTTTCAAATAAAACCCAACCCAGTTTCCAAAACCGACAGAATAAAACTCAGAGTTTAAAAGACTGTCACATTTTGCTCAACTCAGAAAATGACTCACAGACATCCAAATTAGATAGTCCAATTTCACAGAAAAGCCTCTACGGGATGCATGCTTCATAAATAGATTAAAACCACAAAACAATTAAGGAGCATCCCAGTGGGGATTAGGGCATAGACATTACTTGGCAATCTTCACTTCACTTCCACGATTACACTTGAGCTCGCTAAAATGGCGTGGTCTAGATCATGCCTAAAAATAAAATAATTCGATAATCAATAATGGGTTCTCGAAGTTAGTACTCACTACCTTGTACCTAACCCACCCGAGTAACACCAAATGGTTTCCATCATTCATGAATTAACATATTAGATCTACTTAACACATTTCAAATGGACAACACATTCCAAGTAACCAACATAATTCAAACAATCAACACATTTAACATAACTAAAACTAGGCAGATTACTTCACTTATATAAAAAGGTCATAACTTGACTTTCTGACACCCTATGGACCTGATTCTAAAATTTCTGGAAACCTCGCATGGTCTGCTAAACTCTCATGTTGACCCCGAGATCTAAAACACACTCTAAGGGTCTAAAAAATAATCTACACTCAAATTGGTCCAGTTCTGACCTAGGTCTAGTAATTGGGTCATAATTCGAATTATACACCTTAAAATCCCGATCCGCAAAATTCCTATGAAAGTTAACATCTTAGGGAACTTTCAGACTAAACAGTTCGATTAAATCTCGACTACATAATTTATGGTGGACGTTCTATTATGACCCAACAAAACTATACCAAAACTGATTTATTTTTCTTTTGTTTTTACAATCCGAACCCTAATAAACCCATCCTAGAACTCTAATTGGGCCTCGAAACAGTTAACTAAGGTCAAATACGCCCCTCTTCACTCCCCTAACACAACCAAGACAAACTTACACATAACCTAACACAAATTCTCAAGCAAAGAATTAAACCTCTCTAATTAAACATTTCCTTTAAAACTAAACTTAGAAATCAAAATAAAACTCAAACTTTTGACATCCAACCTTATAAAAACTATAACACACAGCAAGGGTAATAACCTTCAATCATAACCAAGTTTAAAACATTTCTAATTAAAAGAAAATCGATAAAACTCATAATAACAATGTCACACATGATAATAAACCAAAATAATACGATTACTACATCAAGATCAAAACTTTACTAATCATAATTTATTTAATTTGTAAAAACAGCAAAGAAGATTTAGAAAACACCCTTTTGAGAAGTATAATATAATATAATACTAATTATAATTAATGTTTTTAACCTCAAAATTTAACTCAAAATTTATAAAATAATTGAAAAATACAACACACTCTACTTAAAACTTAACCACATGCATCACTAATCAACCCTAAACACATGAAATCAGATTTAACAACTTAGCCAAAACCTGCCATGCATAATCTAATATTAACACAAATCCTAAACACATTCTATTAAAAAAAAACACTATATTATTCATATATATTAGCAATTTAATGAATAAACTATAACCATACTAATCATGCATTAAAACAACTCTAAGAAAAGATTAAAACATGTTTTTTTTTTCCACATGAATTCTACAATAAAAAATTTAACAAAATATAACATGTTCAAAACAGAAACTTTATCATAATAATATTGATAATAATTTGCAATAATGAACATAATAATTTTCACTAATAACATTATGAACTTGCATGAATACACAATCATGTTAAGCATACAATTCTACGTACAATCATAATCATACAAAATATTAACATGTTTAAAACATAAAATTTACAACAATAATAATTGTTGAGGCCCTTGAGGGGGGTGATTTTCATAATTAAACTCTACATACTAGGTAAGGATGTTAGAGCAAAATTCCTTGGTTTCAAACCAATGATCAAAACACAAGGTAACTGAAATACCTCATTATATTTATATCAATCAAAGAACAAGTTACACTTACGAAACAAAACAAGAAGTAATAGTCTGAAGGCAGTTATTGATAGGTTCACTGACCAAGGCCGAAGGTCCTTGAGACAGTTATAGATAAGGATCATCGTAGCAAAAACTCTAGTGGCGATTTGAAACATGATGGATTACATTGAAGCACAAACTCACACAGTCTTAATCCGTCAAGGCTCTGCTACACATCATCTCACCACCACATGTGGACACAACGAGTGCTCACGAAGGTCCTTGGCTATCCCTTCACCAGAGGTCCTTTACTGGCTACCTTCACCACCGAACAATTGGCTACACACTCAGAAATCCTACCGGATTTCTTACTCCGCGATTACTTCCGTGGAATCGCCTATTTGTCTTCATCTTGTGACTGCATATTTATAATGGTAGCTTGGTAGAACTGTTGGAGATGAAGGCCTTCCTTTCCTTTCTTCTTTGATTCTTTTTTCCTTCTTTTGCCTTCTGATTTGCTTTCCATCTTTTGATATCTTCTGATATCTTTTGCAATCTTGCTTTCCTTTTGTATCTACAAGAATCATGGCCATATATAATATATAATCATAATATATATTATATACACATAATCAAAATAGATAATTAGAATATCTAATATAAGGAAATTAATATCCCTTTTCTTGATCTTGCAATCTTTTCCTTCCTTGGAGTTGCCTTCCATTGAAGATATTGATCCATTTTTGACGGCTTGTTTTGTCTTTCATTAAAACTTTGTATAAGGTCCTTCGTGCAGTTACTCAGGTAAAGGACCTTGACTCAACAATAATTATAATAATTAGCAATAACAACAATCAGAGGTTTTGCATGAAGAATACGTTAATATTAATAGCTCAATTAGGGTTATGGTTTATACAAGGCATAAGAGGTGGCTGGTTGGTTGGGCTACAGGCGGCGACTGACAGGACAGGCGGCGTCGGTGACGGGTCAAGAGAGGTCGTCGATGTCGTCATTGGCCGGTGAGAATCACGGCTGGGCACTGGCAAGCAACAACAAGTACAACAACCCTCCTTCGCGGGCCAAGTGGTGGCGTCTGGGTCGGCTGGCGGTCAATGTCGAGTGGTGCGTGGCCTCTGACGGTGAGGGTGGTGGCACAGTGGCGCCCTGGGTGGCTGTGTGTGGTAGGGCACCGAGAGAGAGAGAGGGGTTGTACGCTAGAGGAGAAAGAGAAGGAGGGAGAAAAAGAGGCTAGTTGTTGGTGGTGGCTGGGCTCGATTACCGACGAGGATCAGTAGCGGCGGTGTCAACGCTAGTGGCTGGGCGGTGGCAGTAACATATGGACGACAGAGGGAGGGAGAGGAAAGAGATGGAGGGAGGCTAGGGTTAGGATTAGGGTTTGGGTTTTCTATACTTAATTATTTATAACAACTAAACTAAAAACATAAAATAATTTTGAAAACTGAAAATAGTATTTTTGCTGCTAATAATAGTATAAGAAAAATAAAATAAAATATTACTTTTCTAAATAATAATAAGAACCACATAATAATAAAACTAAAAACACATCATTCATAAATAATTCAAAGAAAAACACGAAAAATCATACAATCTTAATCACATAAAATTACCAAATTACCCTTACATCCATGCACGTAGAAAATTACTAAAATACCCTTGTTAGTCCCTTAACGGTCCTACGAGCTCAAGTGTTAGCAAAAATAATCACCGGTAAAATCTCAAAATTTAACGGAGTCTAACTTAAATAATTAACGACGTTACGGTCAAGACATTTGAATTTTTCGGGGTTTTATATACATGAATTAGGCGGATAAACTAGCATCAAATCCTTCTCGCCAGAGTTAAGGTTTGATGCTTACTCCCTAAATCCCATCACTATTCCCATAGTGATGGTTTCTAGATAGCAAATAAGCCTAATTCACCTAATTAAACACTAATTACATGCCAATGTGGTAGCAAATTAGCCGAATTCACCTCCCAGTATTAGGATTATCAACATCAAATGGAGAGGAATGGTAGGAAATGCTAAACGAATCATCTAATCATCCTAATCCATTAAACCTAACCTAATCCCTCAGTAGGAGACCTAATTACCTCCTAACCCAAGGGGACTTTAGCCACACATGTTCACAAACAACATTATCTCAACAATCAAACCAACATTTAGAGTGTGTTTGGTAGGGGAGAAAATATCTACAATTAATGGTGGAAAATGATGGTGGAAAATTGAGATCATAAAATTGATTAAGAACATATGACTAAGTGGTAAGCTCTATTTGGCAAAAACTTGCTCCTCATAAAATTGAGATCATGGTGTGGATTGCTCTTCTTGGAAGATTAAACACTCGAGGCATGCTTCAAAGAAAAGGAATAATTCAAGCTTCATCAAACATATGCCCTCTGTGTGATGAAGAACCTGAAAGTGATTCTCATCTCTTCATATTCTGTCAGTTTGCTAGGTTTCTTTGGTCTGAAGTGATGCAATGTCTGGGACAGCTGGTTCAGCATCAACAATCATTGAAAGTGCTTTTTGAAAGCTGGTTGCAAGTAAAATTCAGTACCAAATTGAGGACTTTCTTTTGGATAGCATCCTTTTTTGCTGTCATATGGTCCATTTGGAGCCATAGAAATGCGGTAATCTTTGATAATGTGGAAAGAAATCGAGAACTGTGTTGCACAACATCAAGTGGAGGGTTTGCCTATGGTCTACATCTTGGAAAGACACTCATAATTACTCTTTGGATCAGCTTGCTGTGAACTTTCATCAGATCTCTTTCATATTTCAGTGATGTTCATCTGTTGTGTTTAAGCATGGCTGTCAATGACTGACTTCTTGTGTATGGGCCTGTTGGTGCAATTTTGTATTGGCTCATTGTGATGGAGATTCGCCTAGCCTTGGTATCACATTTGGAGACCCTAGATTCATGGAGAATAATAGAGGTAAGCCCAACTCGTCTAATCTACCAAAGGAGGTCCAAGTCATATACATGGAGGTGGAAAAGGCCCTAGAAGAAGGATCCATTAAGGAGGCCCAAAGGCCAACTCGTGTTCTTTGCTCCCTAACCCAAGAGGACGTCCAAACAAGTTAAAGGAGGCCCAATTCACGTACAAGTGACGTTCAAGCTAGTAGAATTAGAAGTATTTGTATTTTCTTTATTAGTAGTTATTTTCTTTATTAGTAGCTAAGTTTGTTATAGTAGTTGTGTTCTTCCTTACTAGTAGTTAAGTTTGTTATAAGGCATAATGCTAAGTAGTATTTAGTAAGAGTAGACCTCAATTAGGAGAAGGGAGAAGTCCTAGTCTTGGACGTTTATTTGTAACTAATCCAATTAGGATTAGGAAAGTCAAATCCTAGAAGGATTCGTCCAATTGTAACTAATCCAATTAGGATTAGGAAAGCCAAATCCTAGAAGAATTCATCCTAGGCTGCTTAGGCGTCAAGTTAGTAGTCCTAGTAGGATTAGGACTTAGTCTAGTATATAAAGAGGTTTGTAACGTCCAAAGAGGACACACAACTTTGAATTATGAATACAAATCGAGTTTTACTCATCCTTGAGAGTCTTTCTCTTTTCTTTGCTACTATTGTATCTTGAATTGGCTATTCAAGTGGTGAGGTAGAGCTTACTCTAATACTTAGAAGGTGTTTTCTGTAACTAAGTAGAAGAATAAGAAGCTCTAGGGATTAGACTTGTGGTATTTCTGTATCAAGTTCAACACCCTTGAACTATCCAAACTATCTATCTTCATAGAAATACCCCTACAAAACCCTAGGCTTAATGTCACTTCTTCCCAAACCCTAGGATTGGTTGCACGTCACATTGATGTGTAATTGATCAAAACCCTAATTTTGCTTCAGTTATACATCAAATTTGGTATCAGAGCTTAGGTTTTTCTCCTCAGTGCAACCCCAATGGCCAAAACACATCCCAAACTCATCCCAAACACATTCTTTCTAAAACTAAACACATTACCATCATTATGGCCAGTGGTAGCAATTCTAAACCCACTTGTGAAGAGCTAGAGAAGAAGGAGAAGTTCCTTTTAAAGCAGCTCGAACGATACATACATCTATAACAATATGAGCTTAGAGATTCAGGAGAAGAGGAGAGTGAAGCCATGAGCCCTCCTAGAAGGCCTCGTCAACCACGACGTGAGCCAAGAGAAGAAAGGCTTGATTTCAAAGTTGATATTCCTTAATTTGAAGGTAATCTTGATCCTGAAATTTTTCTTGATTGGATTCAAACTGTGGAGAGAGTCTTTGATTTGAAAGATGTTCCTGATGACAAGAAGGTCAATTATATTGCTATTAAGCTTCGAAAACATGCTAGTATTTGGTGGACTAACTTACAGAGAAGAGGCAGCATGTTGGGAAAGAAAAGATTCGAACTTGGGAGAAGATGAAGAAGAAACTCTACTCTAAGTTTCTTCCTGCAAGCTACTTCAAAAACAACTACTTTAAGCTTCACCCAAGGAGCCAAAAGTGTGGAAGAATACACCAAAGAATTCGAGCACCTACTGTGGAGATGTGATCTAAAGGAGGATGAACCTCAAACACTTGTGAGGTATTTAGTTGGATTGAACGAAAGGATAAGGTATGTTGTGGAACTTCAACCCTATACTACACTTGATGAATTGAGTACTTAGCTCATAAAGTTGAACAATAACGTAAGAGAAGGGGAAAAGAGATGGCGAGCAATGACTCTACAAGCCCAAGAACCCCATACTCTCCCCATCCATACACTCCAGAAAAGGATACCGTTCCACTCAAAACACCATCCACCAAAACTCCACAAAATAGCCAACCCCAAACGCCCCAAAAACTTGTTCAAACCCCACCCATGGATCGGAGGAGATGCTTTAGGTGTCAAGGACTTGGTCATATAGCATCCTAATGCCCTAATAAGAGAGTAGTCACCCTCATGGAGTACCAAACCGCATTATTTGTTGAACCTGAACTAGAATACGTAGAAGAAGATGTAGTAGCTGATCAACGGGACTCTATGATTGAGGAGGAGGTCGTAGAGGAACCAGATGAAGGGGAGATGTTGGTTGTGAGGAGAGTCCTTAGTAACTCTCACGTTCCAAAAGATCTGCAATAACGAGAGGCAATCTTTCATTCTCGGTGCAATGTCAAAGGAAAGATTTGCTTTTTTATTATTGATGGTGGGAGTTGTACTAATGCAACTTCCCTTACTATGGTGAACAAGCTCAAACTACAAACCAACCCTCACCCCACGCCATACACCATTCAATGATTCAATCAGGGCAAAGGTTTACAAGTGAATCAACGGTGCTTGGTAAGCTTTTCCATTGGTAAATCTTATCAAGATTCATTATGGTGTGACATTATTCCAATGGATACCTGTCATATTTTGCTTGGAAGACCATGGTTGTTTGACAGAAGTGTGACATATGATGGGAGAGCCAATACTTACACCCTTGTGATCCACAACAAGAAGATCACACTAGCCCCTCTTAAACCATCTCATCCGTCATCCCCAAAAGAGAATGAGCCTAATCTCATTACCTTTATGACCACTGAACATCATCAGTTTGGGTCCATAAGGAGTCAATTCATCAAACCGAGTTTGAGGGCAAACTCTTTGCAACCAGGGGAGAATGATGGAGATTCGCCTAGTTTTGATCTCACATTTGGAAACCCAAGGTTCATGGAGAATAATGGAGGTAAGCCCAACTCGTCTAATCCACAAAGGAGGTCCAAATCATATACATGGAGGTGGAAAAGGCCCTAGAAGAAGGATCCATTAAGGAGGCCCAAAGGTCAACTCGTGTTCTTTGCTCCCTAACCCAAGAGGACGTCCAAACAAGTTAAAGGAGGTCCAATTCACATACAAGTGACGTTCAAGCTAGTAGAATTAGGAGTATTTGTATTTTCTTTATTAGTATTATTTTCTTTATTAGTAGCTAAGTTTGTTATAGTAGTTGTGTTCTTCCTTACTAGTAGTTAAGTTTGTTATAAGGCATAATGCCAAGTAATATTTAGTAAGAGTAGACGTTAATGAGGAGAAGGGAGAAGTCCTAGTCTTGGACATTTATTTGGAACTAATCCAATTAGGATTAGGAAAGCCAAATCCTAGAAGGATTCATCCTAGGCTGCTTAGGCGTCAAGTTAGTAGCCCTGGTAGGATTAGGACTTAGTCTAGTATATAAAGAGGTTTGTAACGTCCAAAGAGACACACAACTTTGAATTATGAATACAAATCGAGTTTTACTCATCCTTGAGAGTCTTTCTCTTTTCTTTTCAACTATTGTATCTTGAATTGGCTATTCAAGTGGTGAGGTAGAGCTTATTCTAATACTTAGAAGGTGTTTTCTGTAACTAAGTAGAAGAATAAGAAGCTCTAGGGATTAGACTTTTTTTGTTTTTGTATCAAGTTCAATACCCTTGAACTATCCAAACTATCTATCTTCATAGAAATACCCCTACAAAACCCTAGGCCTTACGTCACTTCTTCCCAAACCCTAGGATTGGTTGCACTTCACATTGATGTGTAATTGATCAAAACCCTAGCTTTGCTTCAGTTATACATCACATTGTTTGTTTTGGCTATTTCTATGGTTGTTGAACTTAGTGAGCGTTTGCTCCGTTTTGTGCTCGTTGACACTTTCGTTTATTGATTAAAAGGGCTCTATTGGCCGCTAATTATAAAAAAAATTGATTGAGAACATAAATAAGATAATCAAGCAATAATTAAACTAATTGCAAGCTAAAATTAAGAGAGAGAAAGAGTAAACTCACTCAAAATGGTACCTATGGATCCTTCAAATGTAATGAAAACCAATAATAATCAATCCCAATGCAATCCTTGATCTTTAATAGAATTAATAGAGATTACCTTAGTGTTTAGAGAGAAAATTGACAGAGTTCTCTCTAATTTTTTGGGAAAACCTAGAAATCATAAGTAGCCCTCTAAAAGGACGAATTTTACAATATATATAAAAGAGGAAAGTGGTCAAAACACAACCGTTTTGGCCCTAAAATTAAGTCAGCAAAACAAGGTGTCACGGCTGTAAGGCCTATTTCTTGAGAAAGGAGAAATTCGAATTCAATTCTTCATGGATGTGGCTTATGGAGGTCACAACCGTAAGGTTCCTTCTGCATGGTTTGGTCCTCTGTTGGTCATGGCTGTAATAGCCCTGACTTTTGGGGTATTACTTAGTAATATTTTAATCCATTTAATCTTGATTTAGCGGAAGCTTAATAAGCCGAGAGTGTTACCGCCACTTTCCCAAACCGTGAGAAAGCAAGGCTTTTACTACGAACTATGATAAATTAAAATAATAAAGATAAAGGAAAATTAAAAGATGAGCCATTTCTAATTAAATCAATAATATCTAAGAACTTCCTAATAATTCCTATTTGGACAAAATGTTCATATCTAACTAATACAATTGTCTTGAATAGCTAATTTGACACTGGTGATTCCTCTCTTCCCCGATGCATATCCCCATGGGTACCTGCCATCTAAACCAAAACATAAAACATGAGTTTTGACCTTAGTACAATGCAACCCTACCACGTAAAATTTGTTTTATTTCAGCTATTTAAATTCATTTTGCAATAGGTAGAGAGGGGAGTAATGCAAGTAAAACATGACATTTTGCTGATAAAATATATAGTTCTTGTGTATATTGTTGGGTGTGGAACCCTTTTTATATTATATTGAGTCAGGCTATATAACCCTAGGATCCTGTCCTTCGCAATGCGCACAGTTGAGTCGGTTATTAACTCAGACACCGGTACAGGGAATGCTGTCTAAAAATTAAGCCAAGAGAATGATTCGAACAATAATGTTGCATCTTGGCTTTGCATATAAAAATATTTTAACATGAAATATATAATGCATGATAAAAATATTTGGGCATAAAATTGATAATGTGTAGTTGCGATAAAATTGAATAGCAATTGCATGTACCTTTTCCTCCGGAACTCTGATTAATTCTGACAGATATCAAAATACTCCACCTTTTGAATATGAGATATATGTAATAAATTATAAAAATAATAATAATCAGTAAATAGTATTATTTGAAAAATATTAAGTAGTGAAATAAGTAGAAAAATACGGGTAGTTAATTAGGAAATTACCAAAATGGATGAATTGGGCTGGGGAGTATTTGGCCCAACAAAGATTAACTTGGATTTTTGAGTGGTAAATAAAAGAGAGGGCCTTCCCCTTCTCTTTCCTTTATACGCACACACCAACAGGGAGCCAAAGAGGAGGAACTCAATCCATGGAAGAGGGGCTGTGACGGTTGGGTGGTGTGGCGTCGGAGGCTCGCCGGCGGAACCCTGGGTCAGATCGACGGTCAGGAAATCCACGGCGGCGCCGGCGGAAGCTAGGGTGGAGATGGGTGGCGCCAATCGAGTCAAGACAGGGCGATTCCGGGCTGTTTGGGGTTGATTTTTGGCGTTTTTCGGTGGCTCTACTGGTGGTTTCCAGCGAGATTTCGATTGGTAAAGGTAAGTATAAATTTATATTGATGAATTTGGATTATGGGTATGAGTATTTGGGTGGATTTTTGGATGGGTATTGAGATTGAAGTTCAGAAAAAGAGAGTGTGTGGTGGTCGACGTGGTGGCGCCAATTGGTGGTTTGGGAGGTGGTTCTGGTCACTTATGGTGGTCGTGGGTCACAGAGGGTGGCGGCAGTGGTATGGTGGTGGTCAGACGGTGGTCTTGGTGGTGGCGGTGAATGATGGTGATGGTGGTTCTCTAATGGTGGTCTAAAAACAGTGGAAATTTATAGAGAGAGATGAGTGGGTGGAGTTGCTAGATTCAATTGTTTATTGATGAGCAAGACAACATGATTTGGACAAATATTTATAGGAATTGTTGGTGAAACATTTGACAGTGTTCATACTACAAAAGTCTCATTGAATTTATCTTAGGTCTTGGGTAGGCAAACATTAGAGGAGGAAGAAGGAGGTGGACAAGGAAAGAAAGGAGCCTTCATTCTTATCGTTTTGGACAGTCACTTTCTGCTAGGTAAAAGAAATTGATTGGAGAAGATGGATGGTGGAAAATGCCAATTTAAAATATGCATGAAAATGGTTGAATTTTGGGGTACATCTCCCTAATTTGGTGTAAATTGGAGGAGGTAAATAATAATAATAACAATAATAATAATAATAATAATAATAATAATAATAATACATTTGATAGAAATAAATTTAGGGAAGGTAAAAGGTTTTTAAGTGATAAAAAATTATATAAACTCTGGAAACATTTTCAATGTATAATATTGTATAAAAGTAGGACCTTAAATAAAAGAAACTATATTAATATTTTTGGAGGAAAACTATTAACAACTTCCGTTTATAATGGAACGTAAATAAGGTTTTCACATTAATCAACTCTATAGTAAAACTAGGGTATATTTAATAAATGAATTATGGTTAAGAAAATATTAAAATTTTCGGGCTGTTACAATGGCCGTAAGTGATTGGGTTACGGACGTGAGGTGCCTTCTGCCTGTGAACCCATAATTGTCTTGATGAGTCACAACCATAAGGAGTTGGGTTATGGTTGTGAGGTCTCTTCTGCCTTTGAAACTAGAATTGTCTTGACTTCATGAGGCATGACCGTAAGTTAGTGGGTCACGGTCGTGACACTATTTCTGTTCGAGGGTGCTGGCATCTCATGTTCTTGGCCTTGGGAGGACTCAGTTACGGTCGTGAGCTGATGAATTGAACCATGACCGTAAGGGACCTTCTATCTTGAGTCTTCTTGAGGTCCTTTAGCTTAAGGCCTTGGCTTCCACCTTCCCGGGTCGGGTTTCCTTGTGATTAGCATTCAAATACTAGCTTTCCTTCAATTCATCCCGGTTTTCCCTCTTTTTGCTCACTTTTCCATTATTTGCATGTTCCAAGTATCTCACAGCTTCTTCAAGTTGATTCAATTTCTTAAAGGCTAACGACCTTTGAAATAAAGCCTTTACATTGCTTGGATTAATATCCAACACATCAGTGCAGAATTTGATTGTACAATGGAAGTCCTCTAACTTCAAACCACATGCAGTAAGGTTCAAGCATAAGGATACATGTACACTCACGGTGAACACCTTAATCTCATCTTCTCACATTCAGGCATGCAAATACTTAAAAACTGAAAGTTGCACTTTGCACAATGACTACTGCTAATCCCCTAAGACAGCAAACACCTACTCCTTTAGAAGACTACTCCAACAGAGACACAAAGATCAACCACCAACAAGACCAACCTAAGATTAAAGCACCTAAACACCAATAAACATAAACAAACAGTAACAACTACACAAACTGCATAAGCAACTACCCAAAGAAATCCATGAAAGCTGCACTTTGCACATGGTTAAAACAAGAACCACAAAAGGGGAGCAAACCTCAAGGGCCAAAGCATCTGGGAGACCTTGTCGAGGTGGCCACAACAGTCGAAGACGATCGCCGAACCACTCCCCATCAGTTGAGGGTCGAGAACACCCACTACCTCCTCACCCCAGCGAGCTGGATCACCATTAGCAGGAGGCGTCGGGACAAGAGCATGCACTAGCGAAGACTGGGAGAACCGCAAAAGATGTGAACTCCTTTGACCAAACCAGTGGCAGTAATGACTGTGCAGCCTAGAGATGAGCAACAAAAGTACTAGCAAAGACTGACTAAAATGGAAACCTAAGGTTGAAGGTGGACTGATTAGGTGGTTATGGTGTCGACAACAACCATTAACCAGCCGTCGCCGGCACCGACGAGGGGTAATTAATGGTTAATGTGATGGTGGTTGGGAGAGTTTAGAGAGAGAAAGAGAAAATGTGTAACAAGAGAAACTTTTCATATTCCATATTCTATTTTGACTTTTGAGGGAACAATCCCACCCTACTTTAAATTACCATACCGAACAATGAAACACATCTTAACTCAAGGTGATTAATAACCATCTTGACTCAAGATGGTTAATAACTATCTTAAATTGTCTATATTTCACATTTTGTTAAATTTTAATAATATTTTCTCTAATAATTATGTATATTTATCAACTACAAGACTATAATACTTATTAACTAGGTCAAAAAGATATATATAATAGCTAATTTTATCAATCATAGTAGAAAATACACATTTTATGCATAGTTTTATATTTATAAAAAAATATAAATAAATAATAACCTTCAAAGTAATGAAACATAACTTTATAATGATTTAAATATACTTACATTTAACAGTATAAGTGATTTTGGTAATATGCAAGATGGTTAAGAACTATCTTATATCAATATGTTTATCATTTTGCTTTCCATATAATAAACAAGGAATTCGGAAATTCGTAAATTCATTCTTTCACATTTTTATTGTGAATTCTCATTTTCATTCCCATTATAAATTCCCATTCTCATTTTATAAAAAAAAATAATATTATACTTTTTTAATAGTATTTTTCATCATGAATCTAATGACATCAATTTTATTTGACAAATCATTATACAAATTAAAATATTAATGATCAAAGTTTTTAACTCAATTTTTTAGGTGACAGATAAATAAAAAAAAAGTACTCCCTCCGTTTCATATTAATTGTCATCTTTGAGAATCGTGCAGTCAAATTAAAAAAATTTTGACCATAAATTTATCAATATTATATAATGAGTTGCTATATAAAATTAACACCATTAGGTTCGTAATGAAAAATACTATCAAAAAAGTATAATATTATAATTGTTAATAACATATTATGTAAGAAATTATCAATCAAAAAGTAATATTGGAGACCGTGAAAGTCAAAATTATGACAATTAATATGAAATTGAGGGAGTAATTTAAAACGGTAGCAGTAGTATGGAGTATTCAAGTAGGTGACGATTTTCAAAGTTGCAACCTCCCGTGTTTGACTAAGGATTCCCCTTGTTTGACCTTAGACTGTTGTGACATTTGACCCACCCACCGTTTGTTTTAAGAATTATGAGGGGGTTCCCCACTAATGCGTCTCTCCGCATTCTCCGATTTCCATTCGGCCATTCATCTCTCTCTTTCTCTCTTTCTCTCTGTTTGTTTGAATGGCGAAGAACAATGAGCTGTGGGTTAGCATTCCGAGCTACTTCAGGTGCCCGATATCTCTAGATGTAATGAAATCGCCTGTTTCACTGTCGACGGGGGTGACATATGACCGAGCAAGCATCCAGGCATGGCTAGACGGAGGCCACACAACCTGCCCAGCAACCATGCAGCCACTCTCCACCCCATCCTTCGTCCCTAACCTCACTCTCCACCGCCTCATTCACTTCTGGTCTCTCTCTCATCTCCCTACCTCTCCCTCTTCTTCTCTCCCCTCTCTCATCCACCAACTTAACAATACCAACATTGACAACACCACCCTTGCACTCTCTCTTACCTCCACTCTAGATCGGATCAACAATTCCCCCGAATTTCTCAGGGTTTTGGCTCATTCTGATCATTTCCTCTCTTCCATCATTCGCCTCTGTAATAGATTTGATTCTAATTCTGATAGGATTCCCATTCTCGAATCCCTGTTGCTCATCTTAGACTCGATCCTTTCCGAAACGGATCAACTCAGATCAAAAATCCACCGATTCATCTTCAGCGGAGGGTCCGATTTTCTACAGAAGCTGGTCTATGTCTTACGCAACGGAAGCACCGAATCGAAGGTCGCATCTGCGAGAATTGTAGGGAAGATCGCGATCAATTCGGAGACAAAACGTTCATTGATCGAAACACCAGGGTTACTTTCGGAATTATACAAGCTCGTCACCTCCGGCTCAAATCCTTCAATTGAAGCAGGTTTGTCGGCGATGATCGCAGTAGCAAAACTAAGGTCAGTGAAATCGGAGCTTGTGAAAAAAGGAATGGTGAAAACATTGACGGAGATTATATGCGGCAAAGCAACACCGAATACGGTGGTGGAGAGTTCGATGGAGATGCTGGAGGTGCTATCGACGGTAGCAGAGGGGAGATGGGCCATCTGTGAAGAGGAGAGATGTGTGGTGGAGATTGTTCGGAGGTTGATGAAAGTGTCGGGGAAAGCGACGGAGCACGGAGTGACGGTGGTCTGGAGTGTATGCCATCTGTTCACGGATGAAAAGGCCAAGGAGGCTGTGGCCAGGAGTAATGGCTTGTCAAAGTTTCTGTTGCTTCTGCAAACTAATTGCTCCCCAGTTGTTAAGCAAATGTGTGGCGATTTGGTCAAAGATTTCAGGCTTTACTCTAAGGCGTGTTTGGCTAGATATGATACCAAGACTATTCATATCATGCCTTACTGACAATCAATGTCAACAGGAAGCAACTTCAATCTAAAGGAATAGGTTTAGACAGACAGGATTCAACTTACTTTGCACAGTCATCATATAAAGGAAAACAAATATTTATTGTTCACACAATTTTACATGTAAATCATAAATAATAAATTCACATACTTTGGATCTACACCGTTTTTGTGTGTTTAATTGGAATTTATTTATTTTTTACGTGTTCATGTTGGTTTTTTTATTGAGGTGTTTGGTAGATTAGTTTTTTTTTTTAAATTTTTGACAAAAAAGAGCTTGTTGAGGATAATTATCTAGTTGATCACATCAAAAACAACAAATGGAGAATGCATTATATAGTAAACAATCTTTTAGATTATATTTATCACTCCAAAAAGTTTTTTTTTTAAAAAAAAATTGTTTAAAGCCTAAAAAGAGATTGCAAAACAGCAAAAACTACAACGCAATAGCACGACAAGCAAAATAAATATAAAAAGCATACATATCATAGAGGATCGCTAAGAGGTTAATCTTTCATTTAGCCTTCTTTTCTTCTAACCATTCATCTCGGAAATCCTTCGCCGTAGCCTGTTCATCATCGCGAATCATGTCCAATTTGCACCCAACTTTCACCGCTCTGCGCGCCCTCTCGTCCAATCTATTTGGAGAAATTTCCGTATATTTCTCTAGATCATATGTACGTGTTAATTCCTAACTCATCTTTATTTTTGAACTTGTGCCTTCGTAAATGTTTTTTCTTCTTTTTTTTTGAAGCCTAGACCTTTCGAAGAAACGACCCTTTATTTCTGGGTGTGACATGTGCACGACTGATTGTGCCACCTACCTTTTATTTTTGGTCAAAGTTCAAAATTCTCACCCAAACTTTGTTTTTGTCAAAATTGTTGCACTACATTTTAAACTAACTAAATTTGCCACAAAAACCTTTTATTGTGGATGGAAAGAAAGTATGTTACCTACGATTGATGGTGGCAAAACGTGTGATTGGAAGAACATGTCCACGCTGGCTGCGTCCTAGGGGGCTCGAGCCACGCCTGACAGGCGCTGGTCGCGTCTTCACTTGGCCTTTTCGCACTTTCTCTCTGTGAGAGGTGCGGCTTGTGAACCCGTGTGGGATCAGTTCACTTTTGGTTTGTCTATGGTCACCGGCTCGCTTCAAGCCGCCCTCTCCTCTCCTCGAATCAAACCCGGTTTCAATATCTATTTCATGGTGGATACGGGTCCTTGGAGGGTCGTTATGGCCATCAAGGGGAGCGGTGATCTCTTCCACGAAGACCCCCGACCATGGGATGACATCTTGGGTCTTTATCAGACCATTTCCAAGCTTTCTAAGGGGCTCCGGAACCATCGACAAGAATAACAAGGCAAGGAAGGAACTCAAAGGCTAGAAAAGGGTATGCAGTCACTCTTTCTATCATAAATCCTTCAATACAACTTCAATGGACTTCAAATTGGGAGCTTAAAGTAGACACCGATAGCTTTCCATAGATCAAGTTTTTGGCGCCGGATTCTTAAAGATAAAACCCGCACGGGTTTTTATAAATCCCACACACGGATCGCTGACATGGACGGAGCAAAACAACGTGCATCAGGCTGTAGAAAACCCGCGCGGGTTTTGGAGTGTCTGGGCCGGGGCGCGCCTTGGGCCTGTCCTAGTTCTGGGCTATTTCATTTGATAAAACCCGTGCGGATTTTGTCTTTGGTAGTGGCCCGCATTATACTTGTTTTTTTTGTTTGCATTGCTTGCTACATTGGCCCAATGATGTATTCGGCCCTAGATGTTTTATTTGAACTTTTGACAAGTCGGGATTATATCGGTGTAAATCCCGGTGTCTACAAAGAGCCCCCACTTTGATCGAGTCCGAATAGGATGAAGGTCAAAGTAGACTTGATGTCTGTCTTTGATGCTGGCGGTGCTCTTTTATATGGCGACCAGGTGATGTTGTTGATGATAATGTCGTCGGTAACCTTTAGATGGAAACCGCTGGACGACTGCTGGTGAGGGTGTCGTTGGAGACCTTTAAGTGGAATCCGTTTGAACGACTGCTGCTGATGAAGAGATCGTCGGTAACCTTTAGGTGGCAACCGTTGGACGACTGATGCTAAGAATGTCGTTTGGAGTCCTTTAAGTGGAATCCGTTTGAAGGACTGCTGTTGCTAACATCGTCAGAGTCCTTTATGCAGAACCCGTTGGACGACTGTTGCTGACGACATCGTTGGAGGCAAAAAATGAAAAAAAATTGGGAGAAACGCTGTAAATTCATTAAAAATCACTGTAAAGTGTTATACTAAATTTTGAATCAAATGCAACACAAAATCTATGATTCTCTCAAAAATATCCCACTACAAACCAATTTTATTTTTTTTTGGACCATCAAAATACAAAGTGAAAGTACGGTCCACCATTGTCCAATTGGTGAAAGTAGGGATTATTAGAATCCAATTTTCCTCTCTCTCTCTCTCTCTCTCTCTATATATATATATATATATATATATATATATATATATATATATATATATATATATATATATATAAATTGGGAGAAACGCTGTAAATTCATTAAAAATCACTGTAAAGTGTTATACTAAATTTTGAATCAAATGCAACACAAAATCTATGATTCTCTCAAAAATATCCCACTACAAACCAATTTTATTTTTTTTTGGACCATCAAAATACAAAGTGAAAGTACGGTCCACCATTGTCCAATTGGTGAAAGTAGGGATTATTAGAATCCAATTTTCCTCTCTCTCTCTCTCTCTCTCTATATATATATATATATATATATATATATATATATATATATATATATATACACACACACACACACACTAGTGGGCCAAGCCCGTGCGTAATCATTTGATGCAAGCCCGTGCGGAGTAGGAGTACTACTAATCTCTCCATAAGGGGGCACATGTCCCTGTGTCTGTGAAGTTGGACTTTGATGCTACTAACAACGCTGCCGAATATGAAGCATGTATCAAGGGCTTACAAGCTGCATTGACCTTGGGAATATGTCACATAAACGTCTTCGGAGATTCTAGCCTCATCATTACTCAGGCTAAAAATACATGGAAGGTCCGGAATGAATGTCTTATGGCATACCAACAAAAGCTCTTGGGACTTGCTGACCAATTCGAGCAAATCAGCTTCCAGTACCTCTCAAGGGATCACAATGAGTTAGCTGACGCCCTAGCCAAGTTGTCTTCAATGATATCGATACCATCAGGCACGCTCCAATTACCAGTAGTAGTAGAGCGACAGTCTGAACCTGCATATGTTTGCAACATGGAGGCACAAGAGGAAGAAACTGAAGAATGGTTCCATGACATATACAATTTTCTTCGGAAAAGAGAATACCCAACTGAGTTGGATGCTCGAGGACAGCGAGCGGTCAGGTCTCTAGCAGCACAATACTGCATGATCCAGGATCGACTTTACAAGAAATCACCTACGGGCATCAATTTATTATGCATCGATGCTAAGTGCGCCAGGGAGATCATGACTACTATGCATGGAGGAGAGTGTGGTCCCCACATGAATGGACGTATGCTGGCAAAGAAGATTCAAAGGGCTGGTTACTATTGGTCTACCATGGAGGCGGACTGCCTAGAGTTCGTTCGGAAGTGTCACAAATGCCAAGAGTATGCCAACCTACAACATCAACCCCCATCATACCTAACTACTTTGACATCTCCATGGCCGTTCTGAGTGTGGGGTATCGACATCATTAGCAAGATACAGCAAACCGGAACAAGAGGCCATGAGTACATATTGGTCGCCATCGATTACTTCACTAATTAGGTAGAGGCAGCCTCTTTTGCCAAACTCACATCCAAGAAAGTGGCCAAATTCATTCTTCAAAACATCATATGTCAGTATGGAGTGCCTCATGAGATCATTAGTGACAATGGAAGCCATTTCCGGAAGGAGGTAGAAACTTTGCTCACCACATACAAAATTCAGCATCACCGATCTTCGCCATACTGACCTCAAGCTAACGGAGCTGTGGAAGCGGCCAACAAGACAGTAGCGGGAATCATCAAGAAAATGGTTGTCAGTTACAAGGATTGGCCTGATAAATTGACATTTGCCCTGTGGGGATACCGAACCTCTATACGAACTGCTACGGGTGCAACACCATATTCCTTGGTATATGGGATGGAAACAGTCTTACCAATTGAAGTAGCGATCCCTTCGTTGCGGATAGTGGCCGAAAGTCAGTTGCCAGAAGCAGAATGGGCTAGGGCAAGGTTCGAGGAGTTAATGTTAATGGACGAAAGACGATTAAGGGCATTGCATAATGTGCAAGTATACCAAAGTAGGATCACTCGTGCTTTTAATAAGAAGGTGAAAAGTCGTTCGTTTCAAGTAGGCGATTTGGTGCTTAAGGAGATGAGGGCACCTATACAAGATCCGAGGGAAAAATTTGCACCTAATTGGAAGGGTCCTTACATGATTAAGGACATTTTGCCAGGAGGCGCAGCTCGGCTTACTACTATGGATGGAGAAGATATAATTCAGCCCACGAATTTGGATCAACTCAAGCGATACTATGCTTAATATAACCAAGCAACTGGAAAACCAATTTTCAGACACTTGGGATATATTTAACAAATGCTCATAAGGAGAATAAAGTTTGCAAGAACACAATAATTGTAAACAATGTTTCTTTTTTATTAATCAATAATGCAAGTACAATACTTGTAACATAAGAAAATTCAAAAGGCATAATTAAATAAAAGACTATTATGGCAAAGCAGTTTCAGTTCCTTAATTTTCATCCATCTTCTAATCTTGCTTCACTTTCTCTACTTCGCTAGTTGTCTCATGGTCAATCTCCGTGTCTCTAGGTCCGTTAAGAGCTTTCTCTTTGTCCTTGGGCTTATAGGCCCGTCTGCCTGGTTTTCGTGCCTCCACTCTCGGACCAAGTCTATCTTTTACCGAGTCTCTCGTGCCCAGACGGTCCTTTACCGAAGTACGAGGACCAAGTCTTTCCTTTACAGATATTTGTCTCCTTCTCGCTTCCCCAGCGCGGCGAGATTCAACAGCAGCAATCAGCCAACCAGTATTTCATCTATGACTCTATCATCGAGCTTCGAAGCTTCAATTGTTCGGGAGTTTCACACAGTAGCTCGGGAATATCCTGCTTGCGACCCATCTGACGCTTCACTCGCGCTAGAGAATAAAAGGTCATGTGTGTCAAGCCGGTGAGACACACATGGGCATTGCGGAAATCATGGGTCACATATTCGGAACTGTGCCACCATTCGATCCACCATAAATCTCTCGAGGCTCCTTTAAAAAGGCGATCCATTCCGTTACCGAGTGGAGATCGGTATACTTCTTCTTCCTCTGACAGTAGTTCGCCTTAGGGATGGCAATGGGGTGGGGAATCCCCGAACCCGTCGGGGCCCTGCCCCCCTCTAGGGAAAAATCCCCGCCCCCATTGGGGATAGGGACGGGGACGGGAACGATTTTCCAAAATCCGCTCGGGGACGGGGTGGGGATGGGGACAAAATTTTCCCCATCCCCGTCCCCATTTTTCCCGCCGGGGTGAATTCCCCGTCCCCATCCCCGAATTCTCATCCCCGAAAATGTTAAAATTACCAAATAACCTTTATTCAAATTTAATATATATATTAATGGGAATGACAAAGTAGTAATTTTCCAATTTATTCTCACTTGTTGATGTATTATTGATTGATTTTGATGTATTATTACTTGAGCAAGTTAAATACGTTGTATTTTGAACATGTCAAAAACCGGATTCGATTAAAAATCAGATCCGATTAAATTTAGTTAAATTTAGGATAGTTTTAAAAAATTCCCGTTGGGGATGGGGAATCCGCGGGGATGGGGATGGGGCAAGAATCATTCCCCGAAGCAGGGATGGGGACGGGGATGGGGATGAGTTTTGGGAGCGGGGATGGGGACGAAGGTATACTCCCTCATCCCCGATCCGCCCCGTTGCCATCCCTAGTTCGCCATCGCCAAAGAAGTCCGAGGTTCTTCAATAAGATCCAAGTCTCCATTAACCAGATCTGTCCAACAGTTAGCTAGGGTTAGATTGCATGCCAATTATCCCAAACAAAAAAAAAAATTAAAAAAAATGCACAAAACCCGCACGGGTTTCGCAGACAGTAGAGAAAGAAGTCAAACAGGAGTGAAAAGGAGGAATGAAATACTTGAAGTAGCAAGGGACTTCCTCGGAAATCATGTTCTGGATCCGGGTCATCCAAGCCCATCATGGTTTCTGCTAACATTAGAGGCACAGGATTGTAGCCTCGGGACATGTCTTCAACGATTTGGATCAAATTCGTCGGTCCAGTTCTTTTGCCACCATGGTAGAAGCAAAACTCGCCAAGGAGACATAATACGAGCGCTCGCACCCGTATCACTGGACCATATTCCAAGGTATCGGAAGATTGAAAATATTCAACTATGGTTTGAAAGTTACCTTTTCGCCGAATATTGCGCTTCCGATGACTCGAGAAGGAAGACATAAGAGCTCCTTGTATTGCTTGGGGATGTCCGTAAGCGTTGGAGGCGATGTCGGCCAAGAAAAATGATTTGTCCCTATGATGGAGGACCATTCCTCCGGAAGCGGACATAACTCCTTCCACGAAAAGCGGAAGACATGCATCTTTAGATCCCAAAAAGTCTCCGCCGCACGGAGAAAATCGTGATTAATCCTCACTTGCCGAAGACTCATCAAACTTGTTAACTTATATCTTCCGAGCCTTTTCTTCTCTTCCTTAGACAAGTCATCCAAGTTGCAAGTTTCTTCTCGAATGCCATGAGAATCAGGTTCCTTTCTTCTTTGTGTTTTAGGAGAATATGTGATGAAGACTTTGAAGTGATCATGAGGGGTGATGATTATATGCATAACATGAGGTATTTATACACCTCCATTCATGATCAAAGTGGAGAAAATGTAACCAGCAACGATCATGTAGCCGTTGCATTTGTATCCCATGATTTTAGCCCATTTACAACGGCTAGTAAAAAAAATAATAATATCAAAACCCGCACGGGTTTTGATATGCACAGATCCACGCGCGCGCCTGTCCAAGCCCAGGCCCAGGGCCTGCTGAAGAGAAAACCCGCGCGGGTTTACTGTCGACATGGGCCGGCTATCAGCAGCTCGACCCACCTGTTTCTGATTGTAACTGGGCTCAGGAATTAAATTGGCCCGTTCGTGTATTTTTAATGTTTCAGATCTTGGCCCAATGATACTCGGTTCTGAAATTTTTCCTCGAGTTTACTCTGACACTTAAGTTTTTGTTTTCTTTTATTTTCATTTCTTTTTGGGGAAACGGGATTAAGTTAGGATTAATCCCGTCATGTAGAAAGTCATTCAGATATGCGTTAATCGTGCATTCACCGAGTCTTGCATATAAAATAAGAAATAAAATTCATAAGAATCTTGCATTAAAATAAAAAAAAGAGAGTACAAATTAGTCTTGCATAACAAAAAGTCTAAAAATGCATAAGAGTCTTGCTTGTCATTAGTTTGATCACCACAGGGAGCCCGAATCGCCGCTGTCTTCGACCGGGTCGGCACCAGCATGAGAAGTCCCCGCATTGGAGGCACCAGCCGTGCCGAAATAGGTGTCCCAGGAATAGCAGTCAGGACCAGGAGTCGTCTGCGGTGGCCCAGACAAGGGAACTTCAGAAGGATGCACGCTCGACGGTGATGATATGGAATGCTCCTGTGAACTGGCTAGCCATGAATGGTCAGGAACGTGCCACTCAACAGAAGGGGTAGGCTATACATGACAAGTTCTGTAACCGGGGGCTGGCCAACCAGAAGAAGAAGATCCTCCTAACGAAGAGTGTTGAGGTGCAGACCACTCTTGCATACCCGTCGACCATGAGGGACCCATCCCAGGGGTCGGAACAGGCCACCCAGCAGAATGAGAGCCAGAGCCAAAAGAGGAGGTGTCGTATGGTGCAGGACGTGAAGTAGCGTCACCCGCTAAGGCCTGACCGCCAGGGTACCCTACGGATGCACCTGAATCATGATCCCTCGCCACAATTTCCCGACCACGATGAGCAGAACGCACTGAAGCTGGAGCGCAGCAAGAATGAGAAGGTCGGTTGGTAGCACTCGACTCCGAAGCATCTTCCACCCAGTAGGAATGGGGCTGGGTATCGCCACCATACCCAACACTGTGATGTGACCCCCCTTGGCCAAGTTGTTCCTCCAAGGACATCTGAGCCATGTCCTCTTTAATAGGACGACGATCTCTGCTACCGGATCTACTACGATGGGACCCAGTTGAATGATGACCCTCGACCATAATGCCTCTACCGCGACCCTCTGGCACAACCGCTAGGGGAGGACGAGAGAACCCACCAACCTCCTCCCGAGATTGGCCCCGGGAAGAATACTCCCCTGCCGAAGAACGACGTGGGGGCTCGGTGCGAGGGATCCCTGCAGTAGAACGCTGAGGTGGATCCCGAGGAACAGACTCTGCATCGGCCTCCATATCAGCCCTTCCGGTGGTGTTCCCGCAATACCTGCCCGAGCCAGTGAATGCCCGATCAAGGTGCTTCAGCATAGTACTCCCGCCTTGGTCACTAGACGGAAGACATCCCATCTTGGCTGGAAGACGATGAGACCAAGGTCAGACATGTATAAATGGCATAAGGGAGAAAAGGGAGCAACATGAAGACTTACCGGTTTCCGATCAAACTCTCGGAGTGCATAGCATTGATTGCTGGTCTCTACGTCCAAGAAACCGCCGATCCTTATTCTCGCTGGTGGGGCCTCCACCTCAGCGGCCTTAGCATAGGGCCCCAGCTGTAAACATTATGGTTAGAAATCAGCCAAAACATGACAGAAATAAGGGAAGAAGATACGCACCACCCAGGGCGCTAAATGGCTCAAGTAGCGCTGAAATTCCTCATCAAATTGCTCATGTGGGACGTCACGCACAAAGTTGTCGCAGTCTTGGCCGCGAATCCAATCTCCCAAGGCACTCGGAGCAACGCGCCATGGCTCGAACATGTACTCCGGAGGATCCTGGGGTATAAGGCCGGGATATCCCCCCCAGGATTTGCCTCGTAGCTCTCTCTCCCAAATACAATATGAAGCTCGAGGGTCCCTCCATCAGGATGCGGAGGCGAGTATCATGCTCCACCATTTGCAAAGGGGTGGGCAATCCGCGCAAGTTGAACTCCGCCCATGGACGCCAGTTCACGTGGTCCTGTGAAAGAAAGAGAGTCACTACAAGAATAGAAGCAAAATAAATAAAGGCCTTAGGTATAAAGAAATACCGGGGAGAGGTCATCTAGCATACGACGAATGCGATCGAGACTGCCCGACTGGAATTTCTTCCCACGAACGGCCTCGGTAGACCAGCGTTCAACAGCTAGGACTATCTTATTCTTCTTAGAGCGAATGCCTAAAGACGTAATATACTCGTATGCCCATGACTGCATGAATATAAAGTCAAAGAAGGAGCGAAAGAGTAGCAAAACTACAAAGAGAAGAGTCTCGGGGATATACCTCGAGCACCTTCCATAGTTTTTTTATGATTTTTTTCACTTTTATTATTTTTAAAAATTCGTAATAATTATTCGGAGTCTCAAAAAAATAATTTAAAAAATGTTTTAGAAACTACAATTCATTAACTTTCTAGGGGCAAGAACGAAAAAAACAAAAACAATATAGTGTAGGAATGAAAAAAATAAGAAGAATGTGGAGGTGGATTTGGTACCCCTACAATCCAATTATTTTTTTTTGGACCACCAGAATACAAAGTGAAAGTACGGTCCACCATTGTCCAATTGGTGAAAGTAGGGATTATTAAAATCCAATTATCCTATATTATATATATATATATATATATATATATATATATATATATATATATATATATATATGTAGAAATGGGAGTTGCACTTGTATACTATTGGTATTGTGTTGTGATGGAAATATTACAAGCAATGACCGCAAGCCACGTGGCGACTATCCTTCCCCCCCCTCTTTTCCCTTTTTTTGTGTTTATTCCCAATTAAATTCAAATAAAACTTTTCTGTTTATTTTTTGTGTTCATATCCAAATAATGTGTGGTACTCTTTTTGTTCAATATTATTTTCTTATCAATTTATATTTTTATAACCTTTAACTTGCTTTTCCATTGACAATTTTAAATATTATTAATAGTAATTTGAAGGCATTCTTTTTTATTATAAATTTAAAAGTAATATGAAATTTATTATTTTAGTTACCCGTACCTAAACTTTTTTGTTATATCGACTTCCCTATTTTCCCAAAGTAATAAATAAAATGAGGCGAAGGGAGTATTTATCTATATTTAGATTATGTTTTTGTACGGTAGGTAAAGTGTGGTAATGATATGATATGAAAAATGTGGATAGTGTGATATGATATTGTATGATTTGGTAAGTTAAAAATGGTTGGTATGTTAAATAAGAGGGGGAAAAGTGAAAAGTAGTGAGAAAAGTGAAGAGAGATAAAGTTATATTTGTTGTGATAAAGTGTGGTATGATATGGTTGACAGGGCCGCAAGCGCACGGGTACTACTGTAGCAATGTCAAGGTAGATCCCACTGGGACTTAGTCTAGTAACGCAATGAACTATCCCTCTACTTAATTGCTAAGCCAATCAGGTCTGATGATTTTTTTTAATAATTTTTAATGAGCTAACTAAAACTAAGGTGGATAGGAAAGGATTAACTCGAGGTAATTCGATGGATGAAGACTTCTAGGGTTTTACTCACCTAACAACAGGGTCTGAAAGCCAAATTAAAGCATGCACAAGAAAGTAACTTAAACGAATCAAGAATCGATAACCTCTAAATTCTATCGCCCTTTCGATGCTAAATAGAATTATCCTGACTAACCTAATCAACAACTTTAAATGCGCTTTTAGTTAAACAGAATTGAAGGTCTAAGCAAGGTCGGGTTATCTAATGATTCCCTAGTCTACTACTCCTTTTTCAGCTTTCGTAGGCCTAGGTAGAAGGATTGGTGGTCAAATTCCCCTAATTCACCTTTCGGTACTCCTTAGGTTAATCTCTGAATTACAAACATCCAAGGCCTTAAGAACATTCGTAAGCAAGAAGAACACAACCTTCTATTGATTCAATTGAGAATTCAAGTACACACTAAAACATTTCTAATCAAACTCCATATTGATGGTTCATAAAACCCTAGAAAGAACGAAATCTACTTACAAGTATTCATTGAAAACAAGAAATACATTCTAAACATGGTAATCAATTCTAGAATTAAGAAAGAGAAAGTGAGAAGAGTAAAGCAAACACTAAGGATAAATTCGTAGGATCCTCTCAAGAACTTCACAAGAGTGTTGTGTGCTTCTTCTCGAATTCCAAATCTTCAATGCCTTCGAATTGATTCTTGATGAATAGAGGTGTTTTTGGTGAAGAATTCCTCTCAAAACTCTCTTTTTCGCCCAGAATCAGTGCTGAACTGCTGTCCCCTTCTTTCGCCAGTTAATTCCCGTGAGAATAACTGCCAGCGCGAGGAAACAGCGTCAACCACGGTCCATGGCTGTCACCACGGGCAGCCCGAGGTTGGCGCTGTCTCGCTATTTTCTGCTCGTTTCTTGCTGAAATTTTTACCGTGGTCTTATCAATAGTAGTTGATGCCCACGGTACCCTTGGCCTTACCAAATTTGCTCCAAAAATCAACTTTTTGGCTCTAAACCTGCAAATCAATACCAAAAACACAAAGGCCAAGCGTAAATAGAGAAATGGGGAAGATTAAACACCTTTTTAGCCCAAATTTACCATGATTATGCTTCTAAAATACCTAGAAATAAGTGCAAATAATGCACTTATCAATGGTAATATGTTATGGTTTGTAGTTAGTGTCATACATTGTGGTAGGTGTCATATAGTACCACACAAAAGAACAACGCCTTATATTAAAAGTAAATAAGGAGCGTGAATGTCCAAATTTTAATTTATAAAATCACCCTTGACTATATCCCTTAATTACTTTATTATTATTATTATTATTGTTATTATTATTATTATTATTATTATTATAAAAAGATCAGTAAAACTTTGTAGTTTGTTTTTACATGTAAATTTATTCTTCTGCCCTCGAGTACAATAGTTTCTAGCATTAAACGAAAATTTAGTTACTAAACCAATTAATTCGAATGGACGGGTTAAATACAAGTCATATCTATATTTGGTTAGGGTAAATATAGTTTAAATATATTTTGAATTCAAGAAAATTTGACATTAAAAACACGAGTTAGGTGTATTTTGAAGTTAGGTAAATACCTATTATAATATATGTGGATGATATATTTAGTTAGGGCAAATACTGACCAAGTGTATTTCAGATTCACATAAGTATAGAAGGCATATTTAATTAAAGTAAATATTGACTGAATCCTTAGTAAAGTACAAGAGGCACTTTGCCTCAATTTTTGTGTTGAGTATTGTGTTGTGTTGTGTTGTCATTTGGGTTTTAATGTTAAAATAATTTTTAATTATTTTAGTATATTTTAAATTTTTTTTATACTTAGAAAAGATTATTTGAGTTGGATTTAAATTAAAATTTAATAATACTTTCATTTTTTGTCATCCATAAATTATATTATACATTGTAGTATAAAAATTTTAATTTACATGCAATCAATTTTGTAATAAATCGATAAATTTAAATGAATCAATGAACTTCACAATAGCATTTATGAATTTACTATAAATTTTGAAATAAGCATTAAAGATTCCTTTTAAAATTTAATTAACTTTAAAGGACCTAAGTAGGTAGATATTGGGTATCATATAACAATTATATATTTCTTGTTATAATAAAGTATAAGTAGTCAATGTTTAAAAACTTTAACAATCAATTTTCAATATATGTATGAAAATAATATTAGATTCATGAATAAAAAGTGCACTGTCATTCAAATATAATACTCTCTTTGTTTATTGATGATTTTTTTAACTAATTTTTTATTTTATATTGTTTGTGGTTTTACAATGATTTCTCTGTTAGTTACATTTATTTTTACATGCTTAGTTTTACCACGAGCCTACAAAAAAAAAAAAAAAGAAATTAAAGTAGGATTACTTTTACAAGCTTACTATCTATATAATGGAAAAGTATTGTAATTTATTAATTTTGATACTTCCCCCTCATTTTTTATCTGTTCACTTAACTAACTTTTTTTTATTCCTTATTATTTGTCACATTTACGTTTTCAATCATTGATGATACTATGTCATTTAATTTATTCCTACTTAATTTTTTACATTGATTTCTTCAATTTTTTTCAAAATGGTAAATAAAAAAAATACTGAGAAAGTAATTGATAAATATAATTTTAAAAACACAAAATAAATGCCCCGTCCATTGGACGGGCAATTTAGCTAGTATATATAGGGCTTAATCATGTTTCCTTGACAGTTTGTTGTATTCTTGGATCTTATCTTGGAGCTCCTAAAGGGCTTAAACCCTTACACGGACTCTTGGCCGCACCAAATGATGGCCGAAAATACCTTGGACCCTCCTCGATTATCCTTGAATTGAAATTCCTAGGTATGACTTGGTCTTTCTCAATTTAAATGGATTGGGTGGCCACCAAGCTAGAAGTAGGATCTTGATCCGTTTCACTATAGAACAGAGGAAGAAATATTTATTCTTAAACTTATCAAACTCACCATAGTTATCATGCACGTTATTATATTCAAAAAATTATGAAACTACAAGTGATAATATAAAGCCGATCTCTCACATCTATATAATATTAATGGTAAAGTTTGTGGGTCCCGCTGAATGGAGAAAGGAGATTAATTGTAGGGATTTCGACCAATCAAAAAGTAGATAAATGTTGAATTAAATTATTTCGGTGCAACTATCAGTAATTATAGTTAGTTTGAAATAATAATAATGATGATGATGATAATAATAATAATAATAATAATTAATAATAATCTATATAATATTAATAGTAAAGTTTGTGGGTCGCGCTTAATGGAGAAAGGATATTAATTGTAGGGATTACGATTAATCAAAAAGTAGATAAATGTTGAATTAAATTATTTTGGTGCAAGTATCAGTAATTATAATTATTCTGGAATAATATTTCTAAATTATAATTATAATTTCTATTAAATTTTTGATTTTTTAAAATAACTATTTTAATATATTCCGTGCATCGCACGGGTTGAGGTTTAGTACGTATTAAAAGAAACAAAAAGGGGGAAAGAAAAAAAAGAGGAGGGAAAGTAAAATAACTTATAGACGGCTTCTAATTCATGCCATGAAAGTAGCTTGGACGAGTTCAAACACGAATAAACAAAAGAAACAGGCTTCTCGTGTATCACCATCACCTCAGAAGCAAACAGCCCCAAAGCAAGTGGAGTGTCTTGCTATGTATTATACATGCTACTTTGTGTATAATATGTTACTCCCCAAGAATAAAAGGGCATACCTCCCTGAATGTCTGCTCCATCGTCTATATATATGCTTTTCAACACCTATGCACTCCACCCTTGTCTCTCTCTCTCTCTCTCTCTCTCTCTCTCAATAGGATGTTTAACTCTAGCATTTAGCACATCCATTGAAGATCATATTCACTGCATTTTATCGTCTACATATGATGGATGAACAGACTGACTTCCGTCCAGTTCGAAAGGAGCTCCAGGGACCCCGGCCTACACCGTTGAAGGTGAGAAAAGAGTCCCACAAGATCAATAAACCACCTGTGGGTCAGCATGTAGAGCAACCACCACACCGACCAGTCATCATATACGCTGTCTCACCAAAGGTAATCCATACAAACCCTAGTGACTTCATGGCACTTGTCCAACGGTTAACCGGCCCCGACCATTCCACGTCATCCTCTCCTTCCTTCTCTTCTTCTTCTTCTTCTTCTTCTTCTTCTTCTTCTCACCATGTTATCGGAGCCATATCCCCGGCGGCAAGACTGGCCTGCATCGGAAAGACAAAAATGCCCTTGGCAGCTGGAGTTATAGAAGGAGGTGGAGAACAAGTAGGTGTTGATGTTGCTGATATTGTTCAAGGGGTAGAAAGGACCGTAATTTTCCCAGGGATTTTATCACCTGGACCAGGCTCAATCCCCCCAATTTCACCAAATTTCTTCTCTCCACATTTTTGTGATCCAATTATTAACCTAAATTCCTTGCCTCACGAATCAAGTACGGTCCAACGTGTTAGTAGGAGTTTCACAGAAAGGAATTGCATGCAAAATCCTTTATCAGCCAATTTCTTTTCTCCTAGTTCCATGATTTCCCCTTCTTCTCTCGAGTTTTTGCACCAACTTCTAAATAGTTAGACGCGATCGGACTACAAACGAATGAATATATCCGTCAGATCATACTCTTATTTTTATTCCAGTTTGGAGTTTGTAATAAGTTTAAGTAACTTGTTCTGAATCATGCATATATCTATTGGGATCAGATCTGGCCACATCAGATGGTAGTTTATTTTTTGTTGTTTGCTGTTTTCGACTGTTTATGAGAAAGTTTGTATAAGTACGCTGTATCTATGGATGTGTACACTATTTGAATTAACTCATATCAAGTTGATCCATCAAGTTGGGTTCATTAATTTGTAGCTCCATTGTCAATTAATGTCCATAGGTCCCGCGATTTAGAGACCAAGAGAAAAAGGCTTGTATATATCAAGTTGGGTTCATGAAAGCGAGAAGGACAATATTGATACACATCTTACCTTAAAATGGTTAACACTTACTAGTTAGATCAATAAATATAAATAATAGCCATATTTTATTAATCATACAAGATAATGCACATATGTTTACATCTATGAAAAATACAAATAAAGCAAACTTTTTGTTATAGCTTATAAGTCATAAAACTCCTAAATAATGAAATATGTATTTATAATAATTTAAATATTTTTAGATTTAATTTTTTTGAATGATTTAGGTGAAATTCAAAATGGTTATTAACCATCTTAACTTAAGATATTTATATTTTGATGCAAAAAATATGAATAGGTATGAATTTAGTTAGGTAGACGCAATAATTTAGGAAGAACTTAGATTATCATATCACCTCCATGGTAGTATGTATTGTATGTTAATTGTGAGGGTTACGTGAGAGAGGATTGGTTATTAGGTTGGCCCACTGGCACCCACTGTCGGTTTCCTGAAATGAATACATATGTTAAAGCTTTGAGGGGAAATGGAGCGTTACCATCGTGTGGAGGAGATGATGATTAGCTTGAGTTGATGATGGAGAATTAACAATCAACAAAGGTTTGAATACCCAAAGGAATGGATATGACCTTGTGGCAAGGAAAACCACAACCCAAGGCCTAACACCCCACCATGATAATCATAAAGGCTAAACAATCAAATAATCACGAAAGGAATGACTTGAATCACCACCAAATTAATTGGATAAAGATAACAAGGTTTGAGAGAAAACTAGGGAAAACCCTAAAATGCAAAAGCATTACATTTATAATCTGGAAAAAAAACTCCTCAAAAACAAGTAAAAGGGGGTATTTATACTAGGGGGGAAATTAAAACAAAACATAGCGTTTTGGGGACAAAATCTCACACAGGAAAATAGCCTTCACGGGCTCCACGAAGGGTTCGCGGGCGCCACGGAACTTCAACGCAGCAACATCAACATCCAAGCAGGGAGTGTCGCGGGCTGCACATCTTTTGTTGCGGGCGCGACAGAGGAATGGATGCAGCGGCCAGCATCTGGTAGGGGGAGGTCGCGGGTGCAACCTAAGTTGTCGCGGGCGCGACATGCAAGGTGCTGGCAGCGCCTTTCTGGGTTTTGGCAGCGTTTCATTACGGCGTGAAAACTTGAACTCTCTGGAACGGATGCTGGCAGTGGTTGCCAAGGCGTTGACAGCGCCTTCCCTTGAATTCCCAGTTCATCAGCGTCGCCCAGCTTGTAGCGGGCGCTACGTCTGTGTCCAACTCTATAGCGGGTGCTACCAGGGCGGGGCGGGCGCGACATGCTGCTGTCTTGGGCTTTCTTGTTCTGCTCATTTCCTCCTTGTGCCCTCTTGACTCGAGACCACACCCGGACCCCAGTATCAGGTAGCTCTTCTTCTCGGAACAACCCGGTTCTTCCCCGAGGGCCGGGATCCCATTTATAGTGGATGTCTGTTGAACCTCGGTTTTACCACTTTTTACCTCGGTTTATATGGTCTTATTGAACTTATCTAAGTCATTTAGTATAAGTTTAACAGTGTTTTTTGCCATCTTTGCTAATTGAGACTAATTTGTTTAATTGTCTTATTTTTAGGCAATTTTGACACTAAGTGATGATGGAAATGGAGGAAAAAGATTTGAATTTATAAGTGAAACGAAGCCAACACAGTGGCGCCATAAAATTAGAGTCAAAATAGGAATTTCCAGTTTGGCACACCTAGGTGTGCCAGTCGGCACGGGCACCCGTGCCAGATTGTAGTCTTTTATTTTAAATAGTTTTATTAATTAGAGGAAAGACAGTTTTCATTCTACGTTCTTTTCATTCGCAGTTTCTCTCTAGGCTTGAAGGGAGGTTTCCTCCCAAGCCTCTCTAGTTCTAGGGGTTAGATTTCCATTGAAGAATGAGAATAGATTGTTTATGTTGAATAATTCAACAACTTCGTTCTTCGCCTTCAATTCAAGACTAAGTTCTTCTATCCCTTTCTCTCTATTTTCTCCCATGTTAATTTCTTGTTAGTTTTGTGTTGTTTAGGTTGTGATTGATGTGTTTGACAATGAATTAATCTTGTTTAGACCTAATCTATCCAAATTCGTGCTTGTAATTAGAGGTTTTCTCGTGCCCACCATGTGTTTGATGAAATGATCGAGAGAGTTTACGTTTGTATTTCTTTAGGCAATTGATGTACGCCGAGAGGTGAGGTTAATTTGCTAGTGTGGTAGAGAAAATAGTTAGGATTTTTGACATGAGAATAGTCGAATTCTAACTAGGTCTAGGGTTGCTATTCTTGTAGTTTAATTAGATTAACTCCATGAGAATACGTAGTTAGAATAGTTAGACTAGCCCTTGATCCTCGAGAGAGGGCTTTGGTGAGCTTTAATGGTGCAACCGATCACTCTTAATTGCTTGTTTAGAATTAGTAGATTAGGTCGTTCAAATTGGTTAATTGTTGAATTCTGATTTGCTTCCTGAATGTCTTTTATTGCTTTCGTAGTTTGTAGTGATCACCACCATCAAAATTATCCCTGGTTTAATCTACCTAACTTGAAACACTTGAGTCCGCTCTGAGTGCTTAGAACACAACTCCCTGAGATCGACAATCGTACTCCCAAAAGTACGACAACAAAAATTGGCGCCGTTGCCGGGGAGTTGTCGCTTCCTAGGCTTCGAGCTTTCTCGAGGATTCTTGTTAGGTCTTTAAAAATCCAAAAAAAAAAAAAAATTGAAAATCCAAAAAAAAAAAAGAATCTTCCCCACTTCCTTCAATATGGGCAAGAGTTGTTTTGTGCTTACCGGAATCGATTAGATGACTATCTTACTTATTGTGCTCAATGTGGTTTTACTTATACAAGGTGGGAAGTATTATATATTGTTGATGAGGGTGTGAATGTTGAGACTCGTACTCTTTTGGATTATTTTGGTTTTCAAGCTAAAAGTGAGTGCGAGGCTTGGGAATTGCTTGAATGGTTGATTTGGGATACTCGTGAGTTTGAGGAGGTTTGTTGTTCATCAGGTTCTTCTTTTGATGGCCCTTGTGCTTTTCATGCTAAATGATACTATGAGAACCAATATGTGAATGTTTGTCCCTCATCCCCTTGTGTTGATTTGCATACTCAATCTCCATTTGTAGATCAACCCAAGGATCCACATTTGTACAATTCTTCATATGCTTGTGATTCATGTTCTCTTTGCAGTTATTTTGACCATGCTAGTAATTCATGTCCATACAATATTTCTGCGGAAGGTTATGCTATAATTGCAAGTTTGATAGAGACCATGAATGAGCAACTAGTTATGCTTGAAAGTCATACAAGGGAACTTGAATCGACGCATGATATTAACCTTACTTCATCTGCTAATAGGGCTAAGGATTATCTGTGTGATAATGATGAGTCTTTCATTCCTTTAAAGTCCGGACTAGAGGAAAAGATTGACCAACCCTTTATTGAACTCAATGTTGCTCATGGTGATAATTCTTCCGATGAGTCAGAGAATGCTTTTGTTGAGGGTCATAATTTTAAGGAAACTCCTTTAAGGGAGTCATGTGTAGTGGATGTGCCATCTAATATTGTGCAAAATGTGTTTGTGTCCTATGATCCTGGTTATTAAAATCCCGATCCGGATCAACGATTCTACGAGTTTACGATCCAAAAATTCTCCATCGATCCAACTCTTATTAGGATCTTAAAGTAGTTAGGATCGTACGATCCTGGTTTTGCCTGAATATTATATGTTAGAATCGCAATACGATTTTACGATCCTGCGATTCAACCCACGATCCTACCTGAATTTGATAATGTTTGCACATATTATCATTTTAAAATTTTGTCATAACAATATAAATTTTGGATTGAAGTTATCAACTGATATATAATTTAACGTATTGCTTCATTACTAGTGAATAAAATGTTAACATTTTAACTATCACAGAATTTTATTTGATATTTTCCTACTGTATTAGAATCTTACGATTCTCGATCCGATTATACTATTCCAATCCTAACTACGCCCATCGATCCTAACTAGGATCCTGATTCTAACAACCTTGCCTATGATCCCTTTAAATCGTTCCCAAGTTCTTATTTTTGTTCACCGCTCTCATTAGACAATGTTAAGAGAACACTCGCTATTATTTCCTCATCTTTACTAGTGTTTTCTTACTTACATTCATCTGAACTGTACTCGCAGGTGTTTGATAAGCTCTTGCGAGCCTTAGTGGCATTCGAATTTCTTAGGTCAAGCTAAGGACCTTAAATTAGCGCTTCTTGGGAGGCAACCCAAGTTTTCATGCTTTCTAGTTTAGAGTTTTCTTTTGTCTTGCTTCAGTTTGTTTTTTATTAAAAAAAAGACGAAGAAAATCAGAAAGAAAAGTACCAAAAAAAAAATGTTGCGAGAGTGTGTGTTATTGTTGGGCGAAGGATTTGAGTGAAATAAAATGTTTGTTGAGGTTATGTGTTTGAGAAGTATTGGTGGGTTGATTAAAGGTGTTTTGATATTTTTATGGTGAGTATTGCAGGGTAAATATGCATTTTGAACTCAAAGTTGATGAAAATTGCTGAAATTTGGAAGCAGCTAATTGGCACACCCACCCGTGCCAAATCGGCACACCCAAAACAGCAAGGTTGCAAAAATTCCAAGATGAGTGCACACCCGCCCCTGCCAAACAGCAAAAAAAAAAAAAAATCAGCGCCATTTTTTCCCCTGTTCTGTTCTTTACTTCCCCCTTTCAAACCCTACACCTTAACCTTCCACCACAACCGTCCATCTCATGGCCGCCAGTAGTCACCGGCCACCACCAGGCGCCAACGCTCCACCATCAACCGCCTAGCCACCCATCAACTCCCTCTCCTGCCACACTCACCACGACCGGTGCTCCGCAGCCCAGCGTCCACCGCAACAGCCGCTCCAAATGGCCCAGCTTCTGGTTCGTTTTTTCTCTGCTCAAATAGCAGCCCAGAACCGCAGCAATCTCCATCAAACCCTAGCGCTGGGTTCGTTCTTCCCTCACTAACCGCCACATTTACAACCACCCCCCATCGATCCTTGCGCACCACCACCGCTCTCGTGATCACCGCCTCTCGCACCACCGCCTCCGTCATCCTCGGCACTCGCGCGCCCTCAGCCACCGTTTGCGCACCACCATCAGCGAAACCCAGCGCCACCGTTCCAGAAATCGTACCCTCCTCACCACCTCTTTCTCTCTCTGAGCGCCAACTTCCACCGCGCGCTACCCCCTGCGACGCCCAGCGAGCCGCCTGCATACTCGCGAGGCCCTGTCGCCGCTGTTCGCGCGTTCTGTGAGTTCTTCCCCCTCGTTAGCCCCTCTTCTTGCTGCTCTTTGATGATTCTGTCGCATCAATTGGGTGCTTTGGTGTGTGTATTTTGATGCTTGAGTGCTGAATTCATGTTTAATTACAGAAGTTTGAGTATGTTTAGCTTGTTCAGGTCTGAATATCGATTTGGGTGGTTTGTTCATACTGTTTAAAGTCCTGAAACTGTCCTGCTGAATTTGATGGTACATCAATTGATGTATGCAGTGTTGTGTGAAGTGTTGTGGCAGTGTTAATGGAAATTAGTCATGCGTGAAATGTTGGTGTGCTCTGCAGTGGTGCTATGCTTTAGTCTTGATAAGCATTGGTCCAATTTGATGGTGGTGTGCTGAATTACAGTTGTCGGTGCTACTGAAATTCTTAGTGCCTATCTGTTGCAAGCATTGTCCTTGTTTTGGTCTCTACTCAGTGCTTACTGTTGTGTTTTGGACTAACTTGATTGCATTTGGAGGGTTGCTAAGTGTGTTTGGGTTACTCGACCAAATTTATCTGCCTCCTTATCCCAACAATCCCTCTTAAAGCACTGTGAGTATGTCCCCATTCTATTTCGTTCATTTACATGTGTTGTTTGTTGGGAGGACAATGGATTGTAGTGTTTGAGTAATTAGTATGACCAATTTTGATGTCTTGCTAATTCATTCATTCTTGCTCGAGTTGTGGGTCTTGAGTGATTTTTCATAGTTGGTTCTTGAATTATATCTTTGGTGACAAAGTTCAAAGCTTGCATATATTGTTCGTTTGGGACAATGAACATTCAAAGCATAGGGGAGGGGAAATTTGAGCCAATTTTGGGGTGATTCAGTTGAATTGGTGCTTGGCATGGTGGTGTGAACATAGTAGTGCAAAGTGATAATCATCATGGTGTTGATTTTGGTGGTGCGAATTCTGCATTTAGCTCACTCAAATTGCATACTAGGTTAATTCATATAGTTTTTATGTGACTAGTAGCATGAAATTATGTGATTGCATAAGATAACGTCATTTTTAAGCACCTATTAGGTTGCATTCTAGGTAGTTTATGATCATTCTAGGCATTAGTATAGAGCATCTAGGATAGAATTGCATTTATTTTTTGCATTGTAAAAGGCGAAAACAAAGTGAAAGTGGGACATTATCAAGCACTAAAGGTACATTTCCAATACGTCTTCGCTTTAGTTTTCATTTTTATCGCTTTCCTACATAATTTATTGCTTTCTTAGTAGTTTAGTTTTATTGCTTTCAATAAAAAGTGGAAATCCTTGGTTTCCTGTCTTGGTTGTTAGTTTCGAAAGCCCCTCCTAATGTTCAAGGGGCGATTTCTTAGTTGGTTGAAAGTAATTGTGTGTGATGGGAAGTTTGGTTTGGTTTGAATGATGTGAGAAACTTGTTGTATATTTGTTTTAAGGAGATCATTGTCTTGTGTGTAATTCATTCACTCTTGAAAGTCCCTTGTGCACGATTGTAAGTTCTTGTGGTGGGTACATAAAAGGAACTAGTTGCAATGATTGTGGTAGGAATGAACCCGTGAGGTCTTTTTGAGACTAATAGACTATTATTTTTATAGTCTCATGTTTCTTGTGTGTATAGCCCATTTTTGTAGCCACTAAGCCAAATAGCCACCCAACATTTTATCCCTTTTTGTTAGCCTATGTTTTGCCCTAACCCACATTGCGCTTCACCTATTTCTAGCCTTGGCCCTTCCATCTTTTTCCTAATACCCTTTGCCAAGCATATGAACAACACTTTGTGGGGTGAGAGTATCTTATGGCTATGATATATTGGTTTGATGGTTGGTTTTTGGTGATTTGTGAAGGGAAAAGTTTCTCAATGCAAATTATGTTAGAACTTCCCTCGAAAAATGATTGAGTTTGATGCGTTTTTACTTGGGGTGAATCAATAGTTGTATTTTCACTCATGTCACTCGCTATGCTTCATAAGGAAATGATCAAAATGAAGAAAAACATAAAAAAAAGAAAACGAAAGATAAAAAAGAAAAATAAACAAAAACAAAAGAAAGAAAGAAAGAAAGAAAGAAAGAAAGAAAAAAGAGTTTAGCTAGTTAGTAGCTTTGAATAAAGTGTGCGACATGGGTAGTTCTCAATATCTTTCCCCCTTGGTTTAAGACATTTATCGGTTGTTTATGTTTTCTCTATGGCGGATTGGTGGGTTATTTTGATTCTTAAAATGAGGTGGAAGTGTTGTTCAATCTTGGTTATTAACTCCACATTTCTCAAATTATTTTCCCTCCTTTCCCTAGCCTAGCCCAATTACAACCTTATAAAAGTCCTCATGATTGTGATTCTTGCTTGTTGTCCCTAGTGGTGGAGAATGAGATCCTTGCCAAGCCTATGGTAGTGCACATGCATTAGAAGAGTTTTCAGTGCAACCGAATATTTTCTTCAAACACAAGAGGGGAGTGTTTCCACATACCCTAAAGCGAGGTCCTACCAATCTCATTTAGTTCGCCAATTACTTGAATGAACTTGAATTGCATGTAGGGACAGGATTGAGTGAATGTTTTGCCACTTGACTTTGTGATCTTTGAAATGAATTGCAACTTTGTTTTGATCTGAATTTGGGCTTTGCCAAGCGACCTATTGTTTGCCTTTTCTCTTGACTACCAAGTTTTGTCCCTTGTCCAAAAGGGGGGAGGCTCCTCTTGAGGTTTTGTATTTTTCCCTGGTACTTCATGATTAGTTTTGCTTGGGGACAAGCAAGGTTTAAGCATGGGGGGATTGTTGAACCTCAGTTTTACCACTTTTTACCTTGGTTTCTATGGTCTTATTGAACTTATCTAAGTCATTTAGTATAAGTTTAATAGTGTTTTTTGCCATCTTTGCTAATTGAGACTAATTTGTTTAATTGTCTTATTTTTAGGCAATTTGAGACTAAGTGATGATGGAAATGGAGGAAAAAGATTTGAATTAAAAAGTGAAAGGAAGCCAACACAGGGGCGCCATAAAATTAGAGGCAAAATAAGAATTTCCAGTTTGGCACACCTAGGTGTGCCAGTCGGTACGGGCACCCGTGCCAGATTGTAGTCTTTTATTTTAAATAATTTTATTAATTAGAGGAAAGACAGTTTTCATTCTACGTTCTTTTCATTCTCAGTTTCTCTCTAGGCTTGAAGGGAGGTTTCCTCCCAAGCCTCTCTAGTTCTAGGGGTTAGATTTCCATTGAAGAATGAGAATAGATTGTTTTTGTTGAATAATTCAACAACTTCGTTCTTCGCCTTCAATTCAAGACTAAGTTCTTCTATCCCTTTCTCTCTATTTTCTCCCATGTTAATTTCTTGTTAGGTTTGTGTTGTTTAGGTTGTGATTGATGTGTTTGACAATGAATTAATCTTGTTTAGGCCTAATCTATCCAAATTCGTGCTTGTAATTAGAGGTTTTCTATTGCCCACCATGTGTTTGATGAAATGGTCGAGAGAGTTTTCGTTTGTATTTCTTTAGGCAATTGATGTACGCCGAGAGGTGAGGTTAATTTGCTAGTGTGGTAGAGAAAATAGTTAGGATTTTTGACATGAGAATAGTCGAATTCTAACTAGGTCTAGGGTTGCTATTCTTGTAGTTTAATTAGATTAACTCCATGAGAATACGTAGTTAGAATAGTTAGACTAGCCCTTGATCCTCGAGAGAGGGCTTTGGTGAGCTTTAATGGTGCAACCGATCACTCTTAATTGCTTGTTTAGAATTAGTAGATTAGGTCGTTCAAATTGGTTAATTGTTGAATTCTGATTTGCTTCCTGAATGTCTTTTATTGCTTTCGTAGTTTGTAGTGATCACCACCATCAAAATTATCCCTGGTTTAATCTACCTAACTTGAAACACTTGAGTCCGCTCTGAGTGCTTAGAACACAACTCCCTGAGATCGACAATCGTACTCCCAAAAGTACGACAACAATGCCATACCCAAAGATGGTTCGAATATGCCTCCAAGGTCCCGGGTCCACCTTGAAATGGACTCCACACCCGACCTTAACGTCATTTTCCTTGTTTTTCATGGAGGGGGTGGGGGAAGACTTGGAGACCATGGATTTTGAGGCACGGGACCCAGCGCGGTACTATCCATACTCCCCCTCTTGAAAAAGAGTTGCACTCAACTCTTGGGAGTTAAAATGAAGGGTCGCTCCATGGCTCGGCCACCCATTACATGAACCCTCCAAGAAACTGATCATGATCACGCTATGAACTCAACCTTGCTTAAAGAAATAGGAGCTGTTGAAGACGTTTGGGGGTGAAGGACAAAGGACGGAAGTAGGAAAATTTTGTTGAGTTAGGGAACGCTCAACCTCACTAAGCTTGCTACTCGATAAACACAAAGCTATGGATCGCTTGTCCTCATCAAGAGCACACTCATCACGTGTTTCGCTCAAAAGGAGGTTCCTCAATTCACTTCCCACCTAGGTTTTGTTTTTATGTGGGTTTAAGGGATTCATGTAATCAAAGCCAAGTAAATGATTTTCACTCAACACACAATCCAACAAATATTGCAAATCAAACTTCCAATAGTACCCAATCAACAACATGTTCTCGAATAACCAATCACGACCAAACAACATGTATGACTCATTCAAAGAGTTTATGTGACAAGGACTATCATTCAAATAATATCCATTGAGGGATGACACAAATGACGAGCACATAAACATGGGTTAAGCTAGAATCAAGGTTTCATAAAGCTAAAGCATATACTTCTCTCCAAGGACCAAGAAAGCACCAAGATTCCTAGCATGCCATTCAAAACATAGAGAGTTCCCAATCGTGGACATCACATGCTCATCACGCAACTTATCATGCCAACAAACAATATCAAACAACCAATGTCTCCCAAAGATCATGCACGACTCACCCAAAGACTTTACACCACAATGTCCATCTTTCAAGTATGATTTAATAAAGTTCATAGGAGAGTCTTCGGTTGCCTTGTTCTTCCCATGAAAAGGAATTTGAGTGCCCACGGGTAGAAGGGAATGAGAGTCATCGCCATTGTTGTTTAATCCCTTGGTTTGTGGCAACGATAAAACCAAGGGAGCTTCTTCTTGGGCTTCTTCAATAAGGATAAGAGGAAGGGCAAGGTCGGCGTTCGCATCCACCTCTTGACCTGGAACTTCATTAATCTCACCATGTACACCAAGAAGCTCATGAGGTTCCCCTTCATCGGCCTCAAGGACAATAACCCCGTCCATTGAACTTTCCTTTTTCTCAACCTCCTCAAACATTCCAAGTGTGGAAGTGAGGTTTTGCTCGTTAACTTCTTCCATCATGTCATTTGTTTGCTCTTCTACACCAAAATATTCTTCAATCCAAGCTCTAACCATAGCCATTTTTGGACATTGTAAAGAATCGTGTCCCACACATCTACATTTGACACACTTCTGGGATTTACCTTGGAGGTTCAAAGCAATGTTGTTCACTTGGACCTTAAGGTTCTCAAGAGTCCGCTCGATGGTGGAGAATGGATTCTCAAAGATGGCGGTGAGTCGGTTCTCGAGAGCTCGAATTTGAGGACTTAGGCTTTGACTTGACTCCTTTCGATTGGAACTGTTTTCACCATCCATATCGAAGGAGGGGTAAGGACGGATTGTGTTTGGGGAATTTATGAGGAGTTTGGGGGTTTTCTTGTAGTTGGCTAGTGTTTGGCTAAGGGTTCTTTGTGTTTTTCTCACATTGACATTTCATCGAACACCTTCCGGACACACTTTTCAAACTCCTCAACACTATAATATGCATCAAAATCAACAAACACAATAGCAATAGCAAATTTTCCAACACACTTTGATAGCACAGGGGATGAGGAATACCAAGAGTTGCATAAAAATCACAAAACCCAATACTAGAGAAACTCTACTAGCAAGAACAATGAACAAAACTCAAGCTAAATAATACTATAGTTGTGATATCAAATGGAGCGTTACCGTCGCGTGGAGGGGATGATGATTAGCTTGAGTGGATGATGGAGAATCAACAATCAACAAAGGCTTGAACACCCAAAGAAATGGATATGACCTTATGGAAAGGAAAACCACAACCCAAGGCCTAACACCTCACCATGATTATCATAAAGGCTAAACCACCAAATAATCACTAAAGAAATGACTTGAATCACCACCAAATTAATTGAATAAAGATGACAAGATTTTAGAGAAAACTAAGGAAAACCCTAAAATACAAAAGCATTACATTCATAATCTGAAAAAAAAAACTCCTCAAAAGTATGTAAAAGGGGTATTTATACTAGTAGGGAATTAAAACAAAACACAGCGTTTTGGGGACAAAATCTCACGTAGGAAAATAGCCTTCGCGGGCGCCACGGAGCTTCAACGCAGCAGCATCGGCATCCGAGCAGGGAGTGTCGCGGGCAGCACATCTTTTGTCGCGGGCGCGACGGAGGAATGGATGCAGTGGCCAGCATCTAGCAGAAGAGGTCGTAAGTGCGGCTTATGCTGTCGCGGACGCGACGGGCAAGGTGCTGGCAATGCTTTTCTGGGTTTTGGCAGCGTTTTATTACGGCCTGAAAACTTGAACTCTCTGAGACGAACGCTGACAGCGGTGGCCAAGGCGCTGGCAGCGCCTTCCTACGAATTCCCAGTTCATCAACATCGCCCAGCTTGTAGCGGACGCTACAAGGCATGTAGCGGGCGCTACGCATGTGTCCAGCTCTGTAGCGGGCGCTACAAGGGCATGGTGGGCGCGACAGGCTGCTGCCTTGGGCTTCCTTATTCTGCTCATTTCCTCCTTGTGTCCTCTTGACTCGGGACTACACCCGGACCCCAATATCAGGTAGCTCTTCATCCCGGAATGACCCGGTTCTGCCCTGAGGGCCGGGATCCCATTTATAGTGGATGCCACACCCAAAGATGGTCCGAATATGCCTCCAAGGTCCCGGGTCCACCTTGAAATGGACTCCACACCCCACCCTAACGTCGTTTTCCTTGTTTTTCATGGAGGGGGTGCGAGAAGATTTGGAGACTATGGATTTCGAGGCTCGGGATCCAGCGCAGTACTGTCCAGGAAAGCTTCCTCACTCATTCTAAATGTCTTTTCAAATAGTCTACTGCATTGGTTGTGCTTGTGATGTATACTAAAATGATCAATATAAGTATTTGGTGTTTTGATATTTAGATTTATATATTTAACACGTGGGCAATTTCATTTACTACACAGATTACGTCTTCGGATCTCCTGGCGATTTAGAATGCTTCCAAGTAATTTGGATATCGTACTGGCCACTAGTGTGAACACAAAAGACACCAAGTGGAAGGAAATTTACTTTGAAAAAGGGAAAAGTATATGTCACTCATCCTAGCTATATGATGCATGGACCAATTCCTTACCATGTTACCATTAGTTGTTTTGCATGTATGAATTATATGTGTACAAATCATATATATATATATATATATTTTATATATATATATATATATATATATATATATATATATATATATATATATATATATATATATATATATATATATATATATATATATATATATAGACACACACTCACATACACACACATATATATATGTGTGTGTGTGTGTGTATATATATATATATATATATATTTGAACAAAATTTAAATTTATTTAAACTGAGAAAAGAATTACAAAGAGATTATGAACAAAGCCAATCTATACAATGACTATATTTGTGACTTTTGCTAGTGTAACATGGTTTTTGTACCCCGGTTTTGTTTATCGTTCTTTCTCGAGGAGCTAGGGGCCTTGGCTATGGCAGTCTGGCTTTAGGTAAGGTTTAAGGATCACTAGACGATAATAGGTTTTCAGGTAAGGACTGCACAAAACAGAACACAAACATGGCTAAAGTTCAGTCAAGATGGAAACTATGGGTGTGGGGATTTCGGGATGCAAACGGAAGGAGGAATGTTTTTTATGCGGTGCTAACGATTTGATAACTATCTTTGTAGCTTTAAAAGAAAGATCAAACAAGGATCCTGCCTTTTTAGACCCTTTTTGGGGTAATGAAAAATCTTTTTTTCCTTCTTTATTTTTTTTAGTTAAAATTATGGAAGTGAAAAAAAAAAGGAAAAGTAGAAAGTATTTGATCATAATCAACTTTGTAAGCCTACTTGGGTGTTGAGCATTTTTAAGAGCGGAATTCCTTCCCATGGAAAATTACAACTTTGGAAAGGAATATCTAAGAAATTGGTTCTTACAATTAGAACGAGGGTTTCGCAATCAGGAAGCAATAAATCAATAGAATCAAATGACAGTCCCGTTAAAATAACCCACCGAATTCCCTCCTTCAAGGCAATCCGGATTAACTTCCTACAAGTCGTCCACAGACCTAGAGGGTAAAAGGAACAAGACTCTCTAGTTAATCTCTTTCCACTCTCATGGGCGAGCGTGAAATATCCCAATTCCCACATTCCAACAAGTGTTGGATGTATTCAACAACTTTCGATAACGAATACATCCCACTTGAGGGAAGAATAGGATTAGGAAATTGACTCCACAACGAATTACCCCCTAAAATTGCTAACCCAATCCAAATCAACCATTCACATCCTTAGTTTCTCCCTAACCCATAAGGGTTCTAGTCTCTAATCATCTTAACTATCAAGCTAACAACAATAATAACTTCACTATTCATGCTTAAAACAGAGAATGAAGATAATCAAGCAACAATCTAGTAACAACAATCACCAAACAACAAAAACAGAGATTGTAGAGTAAATAGATGAATTAAAGAGAATAAGGATAAGAAATGCTCATTAATTCGATGCCATTGGAAGGATGATCCAGAATAATAAGAAATCCAAGCTCCAAGATTAAGATAAATCTTCATAACTTCAATGGAATTCGAATAATATCCATAGCAAATTTAATAAACCAAGTGTAATTACTCACTAATCAGTAAGAAATCCTACTAATCTCTCTTTAATTGAAGGCTAAAGTGTTCAAATTACAATAAATAAGCTCTTCCCCAACCTAATCGATCAGGAGGAATATATACAACTCAAGTTAGTTACTCAAAACACAGCACTTCGTCTAACAGTTTTTCTGATTCCCGAAGGAGACCGCAGGTGCAGTCTAGGGGACCGCAGGTGCGGTCCTCCGAAGCTTAGGCGATTCTTGATTTCTCCCTTCGCAGCCTTGGTCGACCACCGCAGGTGCGGTTCCTCTCGGGTAACTTGCTTCCTTGCCTAGCCTTGGTCAACCACCGCAGCTGCAGTCTAGGGGACCGCAGGTGCGGTCCTCCTCGGCTAGCTTGGATCTTTCTCTTTACTTCGCCTTTGACCCAGTCAAGACCCGAGAAACTTCAGGATTCCCAAGATGGCTCTAAAATGGCCTTTTTTTTTATCACGTTTTGAGTAAAAACTCCAAAATCTACAAAATAACCAAAAACGTATTAAAAGTTACGAAATTAAAACACGAAATGAGTCAAAAGCCTAAGAATTAGGGCACTATTTAGACACAAAATTGGGTCTAAACATCCCCCACACTTAAACTTTTGCTCGTCCCAAGCAAAGCAAAACAAGAAACTAAGTTAACACAAACTCCTCTGTCATGGGAGAAAAACGAGTGCATTTAGCATATGCACCAAGCCCTTTGAACCCGCCGGCAGCCCGGGTGGACGAGATGGACTCGTGAGGGTTTGTAGCGGTTATACCCACAAAAGCCAAAGAAAAAGGAGAGAGGGAAAGTGAAAACAAAACCAACGAAAACAAAAGGAAAGTAAAACAAAAGCTTTGTTTCGAAGGATCTCGAAATCTAAATTAGGAAAACGTTATTAAACCTCCAAAAGGAACCGTTATGAGCGTCTTACAAGAACCTATCTCAAGCAAAAGTCATTCTTTGAGATTTTTTATGTCCTACACCTAATGCCAAGCAAAAACCCCATGTGCATAAGTGCTAGTGGGTTCTAATCGATTCCAAAAGACTCCAAAGATTCATGCTCGAGCTCAAAAACAACGTAACGAACAAGGAAAGAAAAGAGTTGCCCTTCCCCGCATTTGGTCGCCCTTGGCTTGGTGAGGGTCGTAGGTGATGCAAGTAGAGGCCCCACACTTTATTAACGCTTAAACCTTTCTCTCTTTTTTTTTCTTTTGCTTTTTAAAGGTCGGTATTAGCCTTAATTTCGGGAATTGGACGGCCCATAATTTGGGGTTTACCCTCTCAACACAGTCTTTTCCATACACACCTCCGTCGAGAATTCGATATAGGAGGAGCTTAAGGGGTAATAGCGTCGTACTGCTAATACCGGGCTAGTGTAGGTTGGCTAAGTGTATGGTGGTTGATGTCGTAAAACCGACACGGCCCACTTAATCCGATTATTTAGTTTTTTTCTTTCTTTTTGACTTTGCTTTTGCTTTTGCTAAACATGGAAAAAGAACAAGCTCGAACACAAACCCCTAGAATCTCCTGGTTTCAACCAGAACGTGAAAGGAATCGGGGGTCTCACTAGACACTCAATGAAGGACATCTAAAGAGATAAGTAATGACTAGCACCCGAGACAGGGTCGAAAACGCTCAAACCGGTTTCTTTTAAAGAAGTTTAAGAACGACTTCTCAATTTCAACAAGACCCAAGAAACAAAGCAAAACAAAGCGAAAATGAAAACAAAAGAAAACTTTAAAAGGCTTTCACTCTATTTTTTCTTCTTTTTCAAACAAAAATTTTCAAATTTTAGGTGAAAACTACGAAAAACAAACATAAGAACTAGGTGAGCTACCCTTGAAGTAAATATCTCCCCCCCCACACTTAAAACGCCACAATGTCCTCATTGTGGGAAGGTGTCACATAAAAAAAGGGTAGACAACCTAGAGAAACAAACAAACAAAACAATTATCCAACAAATGGTGGCGACTCGAGCCCACACTGCTCCAACAACAAAATAAACCCAACACAAACATTCATAGGGGTTCGCCACCCAAAAGAAAATCAAGCATGCGACGGATCAGAATAATAGATCACATAAGAAAAAGCAAGGTGGAAGGATGTTACCTCGTGCTCTTCATGAATGTCCAAGCCGTGATCCGAAGTCGTCGTTCAATTGAATCATAATGATATTAGAGCAAAAGGACGACTCTATACATGACGAAATTCACATGTGAGATTGGAAACAAACTCAAAAGAAAAACTATCTAACGAAAATTCTAAACAAAGAGAAAGTAAAAAGAAAAGAAAACTATTAACAATATGTACATTGCCACTAACATGCCTTATCCCCGAATCTCACTCATTAAGGCGGGAAATAAGGGTGAAACTCATCTCAAACTGACCAAACCAACTTCATTCATTTCATTTCTTTAATAACGACCGTTCAATACATGCCAGCCATCCTTGCCCAAAATACAACCGACACCAGGCAAAATAAACCACCACCGGCCAAAAGAACAACCAACAACCAACCATGACATCCCAACTAGAACCAAAAGACAACCAAAATACAATCAAGAGACCACCATAAGCCATGTCCAACCAACCTTGAGAGAAACACCAAAACAAGCCAAAAGAACCCGAGACACCAACACGCCAAAACCACAAAGCCTTCCCGTCCAACCCCCCGATGAGGCACCCCCTCACACTTACATTTTACAAAGTAAAACATAAATAACAATGAAAAGATCAAGTGGGGGTGGGGACACTTACAACTTGTCCCTCAAGCGGATCCTCCCGGAAGAGGATGGGGTTGGAATGGAAAGAAGGATGGGTAGTAGGGATTTATATAGCCCGGAGGTGCCGGGATATGACCCTCAACAGTGTAGTGGTGAAAACCCCAATCTCGCATGAAGTGGTTTTGTTGGCGGAGGTACGCTTCATGACGCTGCAGATGTTGTCGGATGTCCACGATCTCCTTTTGTTGATCCTCGAGCATCTTCACTTGGGAACGGAGGAGTTTGTTCTGCTCACGAACCTCAACACTCAAGCTTTTGATTAAAGAAATAACTTGGTTCAGATTACCATGTTGAGGTGAGCTCCCTGGCATCTCTTCATGATCACTCTCCTCAAACTCTTCCAACAAACTAGAAACAGGAATAGGTGCACCACCAATTTTCCTCGGCCAACCATAAAATTGTCCGCACGACCAATTTTCAACATTTGCAATATCGATCCACTCCTCATCATGAGCGGGATCGAGAGGAATGTGGGTTCTCTTATCATCGTAACCATGATGGTAAATGGTGCGCGATTGGCGCTCGGAAATTACCTCCATTTGGATCAACAAATCCCTATCAATGGGAATTGGTATATAGCGTGGTTTCCAATTCCGAAGGTAAGAGCCAAATCCTTGTTTCCAGAGAAAGTGACATATGACATGACCCATTCCCAAGTTGGTGAAGTTATCCGTCCGACTCATCTCCCATAGCTAATGCAGAATGCACGAGCCTAAGTTCACTCGGCGCCTCTTCAAAGCGTTGTAAATTATGAAAAGATCTTCCTTACGGACACTCGAGCGCTCCTCATCTCGCCCAATCACTGAATTGGCGATCACCAGGTGGAATAACTGGACAGCGGGATTACAGAAATCTCTTGCTCAAGACTCTTAAGGGCAATAGAATTTCGCCTAGCCTTCTTCTGAGTCAACAAGTGCTCTTCTCCAACAAGTCAAACTCTTCCACGCTTCTTGTTCGTTGAAATCCTCACACACCCAGAAGTATACCCCATCCTCTGGCAATTCCAAAGCTTTGGAAAACTCTTGAACAGAACAATCTATCTCCCTATCATCCACTCTATAGTTGAAAATTGCCTCAGGATACCCATCGGTAAAGACTTGAATAGTGCTCATGAACTCTAGCATGGGTTGGTCCATGATGGGTTCCTTGATGTTGAGGAGTGCGTCCCAACCAAGCGTTCAAGTGAGAATATTGAAGCTAGACCAACAAAAGAGAGTATCAATTATTTCATCAGTGCAAACCTCCATAGCATAGATCTTACGCTCTTGGAGTTCATCGTAGCGAGCTTTATGCGGCCCACCACAAAAATTAACCTTGGCACAAGGGCAACTCCAGATGAAAGTAGCCGGCTGGGTTCTTCTCAACTCGAGAGAAGATGACATAAGGGGTATTGATGGAGAAGGTTTACTAGGTCGAGCCCGTTTTGGTTTACTCATTCTAGCATGCAATACTCAAGAATCCTGAGTCTAAACAGAGAATTTGTGCACACAACGCCCACAATTAGCAAGAAAATGAACTTTGATGCACAAAAGAAGAAGGAATACCTGAGTTGAGGACTTAGGAACCTTTCCACGCCATTTTCAAACCCCACCAAGAACAAAACCCAAATTTTGCACTTGAAAAGTTCCTCAAATGGTGCGAAAATGGTGAACAATGCAGCTAGGGCACAGAAAACACGTGGAAATGGAGAGGGGAGAAGGAATTTGTGAAGGATTTGGAGTGCTTGGGACAAGATTTTTGGTTTTAGGGTTGAAGAGAGGTTTTTCGAGTGTGTGAGTAAGAAAGAGAATGAGAGAAAATGAGAGGGGGAAAAGGTGTAAGCCCCGATATATTTCGCAGTTTTCGACAGACCGCAGGTGCGGTCATGGAGACCGCCTGCTGGAAACCCCCTGCGAAGAAAAATGTCGTCCTGAGACCGTAGGTGCGGTCCAGACTACCGCAAGTGCGGTCTCCTGCTGGACTCTTTGAGATTCTCGGGTTGCACTACCAGGATCGTACCTGCGGTCATATGTGCCGCAGGTGCGGTCTTCCCCTGTCTATGCCATGCGCCTACAAGACTCAAAAACATGAAAATAATGTTGAGTCCTAAAATTTTACTCTCCTCATTATCAACCCTCTTTCCGTACACACTCAACAACATTTAAGAACAACTTTCAACGCTCAAAACTTCGATGAATCTTTTCCTACACAAGTATTTTTCTCACACTCGAATTTTTTTCGTTTTTCTCAAAAAAAATTTCTTTCTTCTTTTCTAAGATTTTTGTTTCACTCTTTTTCTTTCTTTTTCCTCAAACTCAAACAAAAACAGAACGAGAACATTGGAAAAGAAAATGTAAGAATTAAAAGAAAACACTAAAAGAAAAGGAAAGTAACTAGTACCTCCTTCCGGTTGCTTGTTTTAGGTCCTAGCTCGACATAAACCATCCGTTCAGCTATTGAAATCAGCGAGGAACACCACAACTGTCCCTGCATACTCTTCTCTCATGATGTATGGCTTGATCTTTGACGAATTGACTTTGAAACATTCTCCATTCGCATTTTTAAGCTCAACAACTCCGGCGGGAAGGATCTTTACGATTTCAAAGGGCCCCGACCATCTCGATCTTAGCTTGCCGGAAAAGTGTTTGAGCGTCGAATTGAAGATGAGGACTCTATCACCAACTACAAAATCCCGATGGTTCAATCTCTTGTCGTGCCATGCCTTGGTTCGCTCCTTGTAAATCCTATTGTTTTCATAGGAGTGACGTCTCAATTCCTCGAGCTCCTCCAATTGGAATAAACGACTCGCCTCGGCCGCCTTGAGATCATAATTCATCTTTTTGATCGCCTACATCGTCTTGTATTCAAGTTCTACAGGAAAATGGCATGTTTTCCCGTAGACCATGCGGTACGGTGTAGTCCTTATTGGCGTCTTGAAAGCGGTGCGATATGCCCACAAGACATCATCTAATTTCTCCGACTAATATTTTCGTGAGGAGTTAACTGTCTTCTCCAAAATCTCCTTAATAGAACGATTTGAAATCTCTACTTGACCTTGCGTTTAAGGGTGATAAGGGAGTCCTCTTTTGTGATTGATACCATACTTCGCTAAGAGGGACTCAAACCTCTTCTCAATAAAATGCGACCTATTGTCGCTAATAATGGCCCTCGGAATTCCAAATCTTGGGAAAATCACTTTCTTCAAAAATCTTGACACGGACTTTCCATCGCATCTCACACATGGGTTCGCTTCAACCCATTTCGATACATAGTCTACCGCCACAAGAATGTATTGATGACCCTTAGATGACGGAAAGGGACCCATAAAATCCAACCCCCACACATCGAAAACCTCTACCTCGAGAATGAAATTCAGTGGCATCTCATTTTTTCAGGAAATATTTTCGGACCGTTGGCATTTATCGCATGACTTGACATGAAGGTAAACATCTCGAAAGAGGGTCGGCCACCAATAACCGGCTTGTAGACTCTCGCGGCCGTCTTTTGAGATCTACCATGACCTCCAATCGGGAACTCATGGCAATGTCTCAACACGAACTGCACTTCATTCTTGGGTAAGCATCTTCTATATATTCCGTCATTGCATAAACGGAACAAGAATGGATCGTCCCAAAAGAAATGTTTCACGTCATGAAAGAACTTTTTCTTTTGATGCGGGGTCAAATTTTGAGGAATCACCTCACTAGACAAGTAGTTGATGATATCGGCGTACCATGGGTGAGAATGCTTGACAGACATAAGGTGTTCATCCGGAAAAGAGTCCATAATGGGTTAAGTATCATCCAAATCAACAATGATCCTCGACAGGTGGTCGGCTATAACATTCTTAGTCCCGGCCTTGTCACGAATCTCCAAGTCGAACTCTTGCATAAGCAAGACCCAACGAATGAGTCTTGGCTTCGTTTCTTTCTTCCCCATTAAGAACTTGATTGCGGCATGATCCGTGTACACAACAACCTTGGAAAACATGAGGTATTGCCGAAATTTGTTTAGAGCAAAGATAATGGCTAAGAACTCCCTTTCCGTGGTCGTATAATTTTTCTGTGCGCTATCAAGCGCATGGCTTGCATAGTAGATGAACCGCGACTTCCTCTCTTTGGTTTGAGCCAAACATGCTCCAATTGCGAAATCGCTCGCATCGGTCATAATCTCGAAAGGCAATGTCTAATTCGGATGTTGGACAACTGGCGCAGATATCAAACCTTACTTCAACCTGAAAAAGGACTCGAGACATTCATCAGTAAAAGAGAATGGGGCATCCTTGCCCAAGAGATCAGTTAAAGGACGAGCGATTTTAGAAAAATCCTTGACGAACCGGCGGTAAAAGCTGGCATGGCCAAGGAAACTACGCACCCCTTTAACGGAAACCGGGGGTGGTAGGCGCTCTATCACCTCAACTTTTTCCTTGTCAATTTCGATGCCCCTCGAAGAAATTAAGTGCCCCAAAACAATACCTTCTTCTACCATGAAATGAAATTTTTCCCAGTTCAAAACTAAGTCGACTTCCTCACAACGAATAATAACTTTCTCTAAGTCAGCCAAACAATCATCAAAAGTATTACCATAGACAGAAAAATTATCCATAAAAACTTCCATACATTGCTCAATGAAGTCACTAAAAATGGCCATCATGCATCGTTGAAATGTTCCAAGCGCATTGCACAAACCAAATGGCATACGTCTATAAGCAAATGTACCATATGGACAAGTAATAGTAGTCTTTTCTTGATGCGCGGGATGGATTGGAATCTGGAAAAAACCTGAGTACCCATCTGAAAAGCAAAAGTATGAATGACCTGCCAACCTCTCTAACATTTGGTAAATGAAGAGGAGAGGGAAATGGTCTTTCTTGGTCACTTTGTTCAACTGGCGATAGTCAATGCACATCCGCCATCCCGTGACGGTTCGGGTAGTAACTAGCTCTTTCTTTTCATTCTCAACAACTGTCATCCCACCCTTCTTTGGCATACATTGAACCGGGCTTACCCATTTGCTATTTGCTATGGGGAAGATGATCCCAGCAGCCAAAAACTTAACTACTTCTTTCTTAACCACATCTTGCATATTAGGATTCAATCTACGTTGCGGTTGCCTAGTTGGTTTTGCATCTTCAAACAAATCAATGGAATGCATACAAATGGATGGGGACAAACCTTTCAAATCCTCAATTTTATAACCTAAAGCACCCCTATGCTTTCTCAACAAATCAAGCAACTTGGACAAATCAGAATCATGCAACTTAGCATTCACAATAACAGGCAAAGATTTTTCATCATCTAAGAAAGCATATTGCAAGGAAGGGGGTAAAGGTTTAAGCTCTAAAGAAGAAGTAGAGGATTTAGCTTGAGAAGAAAACATACCCTTGCAGATCACTTCTTGAATTTCCATACACTCAATATGAGGCTCATCAATAGTAATCCCCTCATGCGTTGGTGATGAATCAAGAAGGTTGGTGAGAAACGTGATGTCAGTGCCGTCGGTCTCAAATTGGAAAGATTCTAGTAGACAAGCTCCCAAAGGATCATCGCAAGTTGACTCAAGTAGATGAGATTCTTCAAGATATTCGTCAACTAGTACTCCCATCATATCGATAGCATAACATGAACCCCCATACCAAGGATTTTTCAAGGATCCCTCGAGGTTGAAAATAATGCTCTCATCACCAACATTCAGTGACATACTATCATGCTTCACATCTATTATCACTCCGGCCGTAGCAAGGAATGGCCTTCCCAAAATAATAGGAATGTTATGGTCTTCCTCCATCTCTAAAATCACGAAGTCACAAGGTATCAAAAATCTTCCCTCTTGGACGGGAATGTGCTCCAATATACCCATGGGTCTTCGCACGGAGCGATCGGCTAATTGAAGATTGATGGTTGTAGGAGTTAAATCATCGAGATTTAACCTCTTGCATATAGAATAAGGCATAACGCTCACGCTAGCCCCTAAATCACAAAGAGCGCGACCAATCCGCATGTCACCTATGGTGCAAGGAATAGAAAAACTTCCGGGATCAGCTAACTTCTTCGGAGTTTTGTTGTCAATAATAGCACTACCATCAGCAGTCAAGTGGATAGTTGACTTCTCTTGAATTCTCCTTTTGCTAGTGAGAAGCTCCTTCAAACGCTTCTTGAAAGATGGAACCTCAAAAATAGCATCTAGGAATGGAATGTTCACTTGAAGCTTTTTGAGCATTTCGATGAACTTTGAAAACTTCGCATCGGACTTGGGCTTTGCCAACCGCTCGGGAAATGCAACCGGTGGTAGCTTCGGTTTCTCAATGACTTGGATCGGCTCCTCTTCCACCACTACTCCTTTACCTTTTCTAGATTCATCCAATTCCTCCTCATGTACCTCCTCATCTCCCTCAACCAAAACAAACTCACTCTCCTGTTTCTCCATCAAATCCTCCTCCTCGATAACATCCACCACATCACCTTCTTTTTCTCCCAAAGCATCTTTCTCCACCTACTTAGGGCCTTCAACCTCCCTACCACTCCTTAATGTAATAGCACTCAACTACCCCTTAGGGTTTGGTTGGGGTTGGCTAGGAAGGGATTGGATAGGCTTAGATTGTTGCAACATTTGAGCAAATTGTAACTCAAGATTTTTGATGCGTGCTTGGTCTCTATCTTGAGTTAAAGAGATCTTTTATAAAATTTGCTCGATGGAAAATTCTTGTTGTGGTGGTTTGGGTGTTTGGGAAGTTTGACCATGGTGAGGGTTTTGTTGATATTGGCAGCGGTTTTGATTTTGGAAACCGGGGGGTGGGTTTTGGTTTTGTGGAGCTTGTTGGTTATAGGCATAATTTCCACGAGGACGAATTGGGTTATGTGTGGAATAGGACAGGTTATTATTTGGATAAATTGATTGGACTTGCTCGGCTTGGAACTCTTCACACTGTTGCAAAGAATGTGGCCCTCCACAAAAATCACATACAAGATCTCTGACATCCGGAATAAGCATAGGTACCTCTTGAGCTGCCTTTACTTGCCTCGTAGTCTCTTTCAATGCCTTCTTTTGTTGCATCTCCAATACGGCAGTCATGAGAAATTTAATCGTAGGGTTTCTCTTTAAAGAAGGACCTCCATCTTTCGGACCATGACCGCCTCCCCAATGTGGAGAGTTTTGAGATAACTCATGGAGAAATAAGTTTGCTTCATCCGCCGTCTTCTTAAGAAACATGCCACCGGAGACATAATCGATAGATTCTCGCAAAGAGCTACATAATCCCGAGTAAAAATGATGTAAAAGTAGCCAATCCTCCAGATTGTAGTGAGGACACCTCCGTTGGAGACCTTTGAATCTCCCCCATGCTTCGAATAATGACTCACCGGACTCTTGTTGAAAACTCATAATGGCTTGCCTCAAACGACACGTCTCATCATTGGGAAAAAAGCCTTTGAAGAAAATCACGGCTGAGGGCATTCCATGTAAAATAAGTACCAGGTGGAAACGTGTTGAGCCACAATAGTGCTTTTCCCTTCAAAGTGAGTGGGAAAAACTTCAGCTTCATGTATTCGGCGGAAACTCCGTTCATTTGCACGAAATCGATACGTTGCTCGAACCTATTGATGTGATCAATGACATTTTCATGATCTCCTCCATGGTACAGAGTGTTCTCGAATATCTCCAGTAAATATGGTTTAAAATCGAACGATGCATTTGGTGGTAATGTAGGTAATACTATGGGATCGCTTCTCGTACCCGACGATGGTAATGAATATGATGCTAAGGTACGGGGTGGACTTGCTTCTCCCTCAGCCATTGGAATTTCAACTCTCACTTGCTCCCTTTGTCGCCTTTCCCGTCTCGAGCTAGCGTTTTCCTTGCGAATAATACTTTCCGGATTCAAAATTGGTGGAGTTTTAGGCGTCCGTCCTCGTTGAGATCGAGTCTGCATGCACAAAAAGAACAAATAGAAGAATTAAGTTCCCAACAACAAAGGATATCAAATCTCTAGCAAATGAAATGATCTAAAACAATCTAAAGACAAAAAGCTAATCTAGGTGTGCTTGCTCCCCGGCAACGGTGCCATTTTGTGTAACGTGGTTTTTGTACCCCGGTTTTATTTATCAATCTTTCTCGAGGAGCTAGGGGCCTTGGCTATGGCAGTCTTGCTTTAGGTAAGGTTTAAGGATCACTAGACGATAAGAGGTTTTCAGGTAAGGACTGCGCAAAACAGAACACAAACACGGCTAAAGTTCAGTGAAGAAGGAAACTATGGGTGTCGAGAGATTTCGGGATGCAAACGTCAATTAGAACGAGGGTTTTGCAATCAGGCAGCAGTAAATCAATAGAATCAAATGACAGTCCCGTTAAAACAACCCACCGGATTAACTTCCTACAAGTCCTCCACGGACCAGGAGGGTAAAAGGAATGGGACTCTCTAGTTAAAATCTTTCCACTCTCGTGGGCGAGCGTTAACTATCCCAATTCCCACCTTCCAACAAATGTTGGATGTATTCAACATCTTTCGATATCGAATACATCCTACTTGAGGGAAGAATAGGATTAGGAAATTGACTCCACAGCGAATTACCTCTTAAAATTGCTAACCCAACCCAAATCAACCATTCACATCCTTAGTTTCTCCTTAACCCATAAGGGTTCTAGCCTCTAATCATCTTAACTATCATGCTAACAACAATAATAACTTCACTATTCATGCTAAAAACAGAGAATGAAGATAATCAAGCAACAATCTAGCAACAACAATCACCAAACAATAAAAATAGAGATTGTAGAGTAAATAGATGAATTAAAGAGAGTAAGGGTAAGAAATGCTCATTAATTTGATGCCAATGGAAGGATGATCCAGAATAACATGAAATCCAAGCTCCAAGAATAAGATAAATCTTCAGAACTTCAATGGAATTCCAATAAAATCCACAGCAAATGCAATAAACCAAGTGTAATTACTCACTAATCACTAATCACAAGGCTAAAGTGTTCAAATTACAATAGAAAAGCTCTCCCTAAACCTAATCGATCAGGAGGAATATATACAACTCAAGTTAGTTACTCAAGACACAACACTTCATATAACAGTTTTTTTCTGATTCCCGAAGGAGACGGCTGGTGCGGTCTAGGGGACCGCAGGTACGGTCATCGAAGCTCAGGCGATTCTTGATTTCTCCCTTCGCAAGACCGCGGTTGCGGTCTAGGGGACAGTAGCTGCGGTCCCTCTCGGGTAACTTGCTTCCTTGCCCAGTCTTGATCGACCACCGTAGCTGCTGTCTATGGGACCGTAGTTGCGGTCCTCCTCAGCTGGCTTGGATCTTCCTCATCACTTTGCCTTTGCCCCAGTCAAGACCCGGGCAACCTCGGGATTCCCAAGATGGCTCTAAAATGGGCCATTTTACCACGTTTTGAGTAAAAACTCCAAAATCTACAAAATAATAAAAAATGTATTAAAAGTTACGAAGTTAAAACACGAAACGAGTCAAAAGCCTAAGAACTAGGGCGCTATTTAGACAAAAAATTGGGTCTGAACAGCTAGCTATAAAAAGAATTCTATGCCTTAGAGTATTTTTAATGATGGAGAAAATCTGCCCCGGGGGCTTTTGAAGGTTCTTGAAAGCTCGAAGATTTAGAGCTGTCCAGACATTATAGGTATAAGCACAAACTGCAGTAGCGGCAACATCTTTTTTCCATTTGGGAGATTTCCAGCGGATAATATTTTTGCACCAGTGTTCAAAGTCACGTCCTCGCGGGATTTGAAGCCAGGAAATGAGAGGAGCCCGAATCTGATGTGCATAATCATAATCATAAAGCAAGTGGTTCTGGGTTTCTTGACCATGGTGACAATGAAGGCAATCTGGGTTCACTGAGTCCTGGAACTGATGCAACCTGGCCTTGGTTTGGAGTTTTCCATGGAGCGTGATCCAGTTGATGACAGAGTGTCTTGGATTATTTAGTCTATTCCAGACTAATCTAGCCCATTGCCAAGGCGGGTGGTCTCCTTGAAGCCATTTTTATCCGACTGAGACAGAATAGTGTGTGCGGAGGTGCGTTGCTGGCTTGAGAATTTCTTTGACATGGCACAGTTTCTTGAAGTACCAACATGTGTCTGGCTTTGGTTGAACCTCCCACCAGTCACCTCCACGGATATATTTCTCATGAATCCATTTGATCCAAAGAGCTTGTTTGTTATGGTAGATGGCCATAATCTGCTTCCCAATGAGAGCATTATTCCAACGGAAAAGATTATGGATGCCTAGGCCTCCCTTGGATTTTGGCTTGCAAATAGTCTCCCAAGCGATTGGCGGGGTTTTCTTGTAAGTTTCATCCGCTCTCCATAAAAAAATTTCTACAAATTTGGATGATTTTTTTGATAACTGCTTGAGGGAGGATGATAACGGAGGCCCAATAAGTATATATCCCCATAAGCACCGAACTGATCAGAGTAATTCTTCCCGCATAACAGATATTACTGGTTTTCCAGATCCTGATCTCGGCCGTCAATTTTTCCACCAGTCGGTCACACTCAACTTTGCTGATTTTTCCATCCGTAATGGGGATGCCAAGGTAAAGGAATGGAAGAGGCCCTTCGGTAAATCCCGTGGCAGCCAGAATTTCGGCTTTCGCAGATGTTGGGACTCTATTGATGAAGCAAGTCGATTTTGCTGGGTTTGCTGTCAAACCTGAAGTATCTTGAACTGATTCATGGCATTAAAAAGCATGTTTACAGAGCGTGCATCTGCCGCACTAATGACCATAAGGTCACAGCAAAAATAAGATGATTGAGTTTGAAGCTCTTACATCTTGGGTAAAACCTGAAGTGTTCATTATTTGCCACCCGAGAGAAACACTTAGAAAGATAATCCATTGAAAGGACAAAAAGAAGAGGTGAGATTGGATCACCTTGAAGCAAGCCTCTGCCTCCGTGAAAATATCCTAAACTTCCTCCATTAATGTTAATTGAGAAAGAGGTAGTAGAAAGCAAGTCATGATATATGTGTGTGTATGTGTGTTTATGTGTGTGTGAGTGTGTGTCTATATATATATATATATATAATTCTTCGGCTGCTCTAGGGTTCCTCAGGGTTCTCCCAGCCATGGCAAGGGCTTCGAAGAATAATCAAGGCCAATCTCAGGCAAAGATGAATACACGATTGAGTGCTGCTGCATCAAAGAAGAAAGATGAATCTCCTGCAAAGGAGAGTGCATCAAAATCAAAAGGAAAAGAAACAGTTGAAAATACTGTTCCATTGGAAGAAAAAGTGACATCGTATGCTTCACTAGTGGATCCTGATGCTGGAACTGCACAGAAGTATATTGAATCAGAAACAGTTGAAGGAGAGCGAATAGCAAAGATAAAAAAGGATGAGGTAAGGAAAGAAATACAGTTCTGGCATAATTCAGTTATATGCTGTGTGCTTGGATCAAACCCTCCTTTGCAGTCATGGAAGGTTCCATTAGAAGAATATGGGGAAAGTATGATCTGAGCAAAGTAGCTGCTATAAGGAAAGGTTTATATGTGGTGAAATTTGGGAATGAAGATCAAAGGAAAGAAGTTCTTGATAGGGGAATATTTTTCTTTGACAATAAACCTTTTATAGTAAAGCCATGGACTCCAGAACAGAAGATTAACATAGATGAAATTAAGTCCCTAACAATATGGGTAAAATTTCCTAGACTGCATGTTCAATACTGGAGTACTTCAAATCTCAGTAGTTTAGGAAGCTTGGTGGGGATCCCAATCAAAACAGATAGGGCTACAAAAGAAAGAAGCAATCTTTCTTGTGCTAGAGTCCTAATAGAGGTTAACCTGGATAAAGCATTACCAGAGGAAGTCAAATATGTTGATGAGAATGATGTATTGCAAGTTCAGAAAGTAGAGTATGATTGGAAGCCGGTCAAATGCCAATGCTGTCACATGATGGGCCACGAAGAAAAAGAATGCAAGAAAAAAGAACAAAAGGAGAAAGAAGGTGGTGAACGAGATAAAGGAGCTAGAAAACAAAGATGGAAGCCAGTAAAGAAAGCCACTAGAGAAGTGGATGAGCAAGGGTTCATCAGAAACATCAGAAAAACCAAGGCTAAAAAAGAAACAAGTCAAGGCAATGGGGGAAATAAGCAGCCCCAGCAGGGTACCCCGAAGTCTTTCATGATACTACAGGAGGGGGATGTTCTTGATGAAGGAGATGATGAAATTTTGGAGGAGGAACAAAACCAGGAGGGCGGGGGAGCACCCCCAAATGAACAATGAAGATATTATCCTGGAATATTAGAGGGCTCAATGACCCTCTAAAGCAGGAGGACACTATGTCCTACCTAAAAAGTCTACAAGTTGATATAATTTGTCTGAGTGACAAAAATCAAGCAAAGTAAGGAGAAATATATCAAGGAAGGTATGTTCAGAGGGTGGGAAGTTTGCACAAACTTCCATCATCAGAGAGTTGGAAGGCTTCTGGTTGCCTGGAAAGCAAATAGATTTAATTTAACTGTCTTAGTTGAAGATGCTCAGTTCATGCACTGCAAAATAATTGACAAGGATAAAGGGGAAAATCTATATATTACCTTTATCTATGGTTTCAATAGAATGGAGGAAAGGGAAGACTTATGGGCTGGAATAAAAAGCATTGCTGTTTCAATGAATGAGGCTTGGTGCATTCTTGGGGATTTTAATGCAGTACTCGATAAGGAGGACAGAATGCATGGCACACCAATCACTGATCTAGAAGTCCGGGACTTTAGAGATTGCATCACCCAAAGTAACCTCAAGGAGATAATCTGCTATGGTGTTGATTTCAGTTGGAGCAATGGTCATGTGCAATCAAAAATTGACAGAGTTTTTGTAAATGATGAGTGGTTTCTAAACTTTGAACATATAATGGGAGAATATCTGATCCAAGGTCTCTCTGACCACAAGCCAGTGCTTCTGAGTATAACAAACAGTCCTCAAACAAGAACAAGATTTAAATATTGTGACATGTGGTCTTTGGACCCCAAATTCAAAGAAATTGTGGAAAATGCAATTGATCAAAGCAGAGGTTGTACCCCAATGAGAAGAGTCCAAAATTTATTGAAGCATCTCAAAGTTGACTTAAAAACTCTCCACAGAAGCAAATATGCTGATATACATCAGCAAACCAGCAGTGCAAAGATAAAGCTTGAAGAAATCCAATTACTGCTTAATGAAAATCCAACGGATGAAGGCCTGCTGGACCAGGAGAAATATCAAAAGGCACATTATATGTCCCTGCTCAAATCAGCTAGAACTCTGATTGCTCAGCAAAGTAAAATGGATACTGCAGTTTATGGAGACTCCTGCTCAAAGGTATTTTTCTCTAAGATGAAACAAAGAAAAATTGCAACCACAATTTCAACAATCACTGATCAACAAGGTCAACATTGGCAAGGTTTTGATAATGTTGGTCAGGCTATGGCTCGACACTATCAGAACCTGTTAGGAAATAAGCTTGCTAAAAGGGTGCCTATACTTACTGAAGTAATTTCTATGGGGCCAACTTTGAGTGTAGAACAACAAATTATCATTTGTAAAGGATTCTCGGATAAGGAGATAAAGGAAGCTTTTTTCTCTATTCCAAACTCAAAATCTCCAAGCCCGGATGGTTATAGCAGTGGTTTTTTCAAGGAAACCTGGCCACGTATTGGGGATCTGATTTGCAAGGCAGTAAGAGAGTTTTTTGAAACTGGTAATTTACTTCCAGCTTTCAATTCTACAATTCTTACTCTAATCCCAAAGAAAGAGAATCCAAGCCAAACCACAGATTTTAGACCTATTGCATGCTGCAAGGTAATCTACAAGGGGATATCAAAGATGCTTGCTGGAAGGCTCAAACTTACTCTTCCATCACTGATCAATGAAGCCCATACAGCTTTTGTACCAGGACGGGAGATGATGCACAATATACTGATGTGTCAAGAGCTGTCCAGGGGTTTCAACAAAACAACAACCCAGTCACGATGCATATTCAAGATAGATCTCCAAAAAGCTTTTGATAGTGTTCAATGGAGCTTTGTCCAAGAAATCCTAGCTGCCTACAAATACCCACCAACTTTCATAACATGGGTAATGAATTGCATCTCCACTACTTCGTATATTGTCCAACTTAATGGGACAACATATGGACATTTTGAAGGAAAGCAAGGATTAAGGCAAGGGGATCCAATCTCTCCCCTCCTTTTTGTCCTTTCTATGGAATATCTCTCGAGACAACTTGTTGCAGCTGCTACAAGCCTTGTGTTTAAATTTTACCCAAGATGCAGACAACATAAAATCACTCATCTTGTCTTTGCTGATGACCTCATGGTATTCACAGCAGCTGATATCAATACCATTGATTTAGTCACTGAAGCCCTTAATCACTTCAAGGCTACCTCTGGCCTAACTGCGAATGCTTCAAAAACAACAGTTATAATGACAGGAGTCCCCCAAGAAACAAAAGAGAATATTCTCCGGAGAACTGGTTATGCAGAAGGGACCATGCCTTTTATGTACCTTGGCATGCCTATCACTGATGGAAAATTCAGCAAGCTTGAGTGTAGCAAACTGGTGGACAAAATCACTACTAGAATCCGCAGCTGGGACAATGCAAGCATCTCTTATGCGGGGAGAGTTGTTCTCATAAATAACGTGCTGATGAGGATTTTCTCATTCTGGGCAGCAATCATGATAATTCCCACAGCTGTCATTGAGAAGATCACTGCTATTTGTAGGGATTTTCTTTGGAACTCAAAAGGACAGCAAAAACCTCCTCCCATCAGTTGGACAAAAGTTTGTAGGACAAAAAAAACAAGGAGGATTGGGGCTGAAAAATCTTCAAGAATGGAATAAAGCTCTTATATACAAGTAGGTCCATGCAATTGCAGATCATAAGGAATCCTTGTGGGTTAAATGGGTGCATGAAAAATATATCAAAGGAGAAGACTGGTGGGACTATAGCCCAAAAGCTGACACATGCTGGTATTTTAAAAAACTTTGTAGGGTCAAGGATGAGCTTAAACATTCCTTTGCTGCCCATCCTACCTACAAAGTTCAAGAAGGCTACAAACATCTGCAGGGGCAGAGTAGCAATTGGGAATGGGCAAGAACAGTTTGGAATAAGCTCTCTGCCCCTCGACACTCTTTCGCTGCTTGGCTCGCAATGCATGGGAGACTTCCAGTACGAGCCAGAATAAAGAAGTATAAACCTCACATTGACAGCTCATGTCCTATGTGCTCAATATAAGAAGAGACAATCTCACATCTAATGTTTGATTGCTCCTATACTGCCCCTGTCAGACACAAGCTACAACAATGGCTTGATATTCCTGAAGCCTCAAACTGGGATCATTGGTGTCACAGGATTAAGAACAAGAAATGTGCTCGTCAGAAAAAGGAGCTCCAAGCAGTTGGTCTGAATAGCTATATTTACCATGTATGGATGGCGAGAAATAAAAGAGTTTTCAAGAGCAAAGAAGAAAGCCCGGAGCAAGTGTTCAAAATCATGAAAAAAATACCTAAGGGATAGGACTCTTTATTTAAATAGCAAATCCAAAAAATACAATATTTGTATAGATACTATTTGTGACTAGGATGTATTTGATGTTGGGGCATTTCCCAAGTTTGGAATAATACATAACCGTTTTCTAATATATATATATATATATATATATATATATATATATATATACACACACACACACATATACATACATACATACATACATACATACATACATACATACATACATACATACATACATACATACATATATCCTGCTGCAGCACGTTTTACAAATTTATAACAAAAATCCTTGCTTCTCGGATTCGAGAAATCCTCTCGTCTATCATTAACTTGAGTCAAAGTGCTTTCATTCCATGGAGGGAACTGCTACACAACGCCCTCCTATGCCAAGAGATTGCAAGAGGATACACCCGAACCTCCATCACTCCCCGTTGCATGATGAAAATCGACCTCAAGAAAGCTTTCGACTCGGTTCATTGGGACTATACTCGGGAGGCTTTGGAGGCCTTCAAATTCCCAGAGTGGATGGTTAGATGCATTATGGCTTGTGTTACATCCCCCACTTTTTCGATATGCATCAATGGCACTTCCTCGGATAGCTTCAAAGGTGGTCGTGACCTTCATCAGGGGGATCCCATGTCTCCACTCTTGTTTGTTATGACGATGGAATACCTCTCTCGTTCCTTGGAATACCATGTGACAGTTCAGCCAAGCTACAGGTACCATCCTAACTGTTCCCGGCTTAAACTGACCCACATGATGTTTGCAGACGACCTCATTCTTTTCTCGTCCGCCACGAGATCATCGTTACATACTCTGAAAAGTGCCTTCACACATTTTTCTGAGGTCACGGGTTTGGCGGCAAACTATGATAACTCTGAAATAGTCTTCGGTGGGGTGAATGAGGACCTTGCATCTGATCTCCGTCGAGAGATGGGTTTCACCCAAGACACTCTCTCTTTCAAATACTTGGGAATGCCAATATCCTCGAGCAACCTCTCCAAAAATGACTGCAACATTTTATGGAGAAGATAACTGCAAAAATTAAACTGTGGTCTACGAGAACAATCTCCTACGCGGGGAGGATCGCCTTGATCAACAATGTCCTTATGGGTCTTTACAACTTCTGGGCCAGGATCATTATTATTCCCCAGCACATAATTGATCAGCTCAATAAATATTGCAGGAATTTCTTGTGGGGAGCATCGCATATTTATGTGAGACCACCCTATATTTTTTGGGACCGTACCTGCAGGCCCAAAGAAACAGGGGGCCTGGGTCTGAGACAGTTAAATGCCTGGAACAGAGCTCTGATCGCGAAGCTTGTATGGGATATTCAACAACGCAAGGAGGTTATGTGGATCAAGTGGGTACACACAAAATACATCAAGGACACCCCTTGGCGGTCCTACACACCATCCTATGATGTCTGCCCTTATTTCAAAAAGCTTTGTGAAGTTAAGGATGAATTCAGATGGGGGTGTGCGCCGGGTGTCAGATGGCATTGGGGGAGCTTTAATGCGGTCGGCAACTACAGTGTTGCTGGAGGCTATAAGTGGTTAATAGGTGGGGGTACACAGCCTGTTTGGAAGGAAAACCCTTGGAATGGACTTATTATGCCAAAACATGCCTTTACCACTTGGGTCTTACTCTATGGGAAACTCCCCGTTAGCACTAGGACAGCGGCATGGAGAGGAGGAGGGAGTGACTGGACTCTATGCTGAAGCAGCCCGGAGACTATTGATCATCTTTTTGTTACTTGTCCCTACATCACAGATGTATACACCCGCATCAAGTCATGGCCATACTGTGACTTTCATAGCCGAGTGCAAACAGTTGAAGATGTTGTCCGTTTCATTGTTCAAGATAACGCTCCCAGATGGATTAAGCATTTCAGATCTACAGCTTGGGCCGCGGTCGCCTATAATATATGGACGGAACGAAACTGCCGAGCTCATGGGAGGCCGAGTAACAGCCCCGACAATACTGTCTGCAAAGTGAGAGACGCTGTCCACATCAGAGGCTTAGTTGTGGCGAAAGCCCGTCCTAAATATCGAAAACTTATTGATGTTGTTCTAGCCATGTAATTTGGGAAGCTTGGGTAATCTCCCAACTTCTTTGTATCTGTTCTCCTTCGGGCTGTGAATATAATCTGATCCCAGTTGCAAATATATATATATATATATATATGTGTGTGTGTGTGTGTGTGTGTGTGTGTGTGTGTGTGTGTGTGTGTGTGTGTTTAGAGACCCCCTCTGTACAAAAGGACATTAGCCAATACAGGATCAAGGACATTTACTCCAACGACAGCAAGGACATTCATGGAAGATCATGTTTTGACGTGAAAGACTAAAAAGAGCAAAAAAACAAATAGGGAAGTTTGAGGAAGTTATTCTGGAAAGATTTGCATCTATTTTTCTATCCTTTTCTAACCAGACTAATTGATTGGTAACTGTTTTTATTACTAGAAGCAATTGATCAAGAATTTGGAAAGAAGATATGATTGGAGATTTCCGGAAATAAGGTAAGAATGAAGCACGCAAATTTGGAAGAATAGCAAATCACACTGAAGGAAAGTATCCGGCAGAAATCAACCACAAACGACTCTATTCTACTGGAGTATCTCGATTATAAGTAGAAGACCTCAAGAACGAAGAAATTCAATGATTCCACGGAACAAATCGGGTGCCCAAAAACAGAGAGTTGTTTTTGTAATTCTTGGTGTTTTTTCTTCGAGTAGAAAGAAGAGCATTTGTGAGTATTGCAACTATGTTTGAATGAATCCTTGACGGACTTAAGTTCGATTAAGTATTAGCATCAATCCGGTATTTGGTGAGTGTTGCTCAGAAACCATTTGTAAAGTGCCCTCTGCAAGGGATGTAGTTCGCTGTTGCCCTAAGGACGTTCAGCCTAGGGAATATTCATCTCTTGTTCTGTAATCTGTTCTAAACGAATAAAGGAAGTTATTCAGTCATCACTTGCTTATCCTTTATCTCTATTTACTTCAGTTTATATAAAGTTAAATCTTAATCTGAGAAGGTTAAGATCCTAACGTCCTTTATTAATGAGTTTTTGTGTAGAAAAATTCAATAACCCTATTAACCCCCCTCTAGGGTTCTTTCAATTGGTATCAGAGCTTGGTCTACTGAAAACTTAGAGACTAACCCCTCTGTGGCAAAGATCATGGGAGATCATAACATGGGTGATTTAAGTCAAGGACGTTCATGGAACAGATCACTTAATTTGCTGACAGGTGATAACTACAGAATTTGGAAACGCCAAATGGAAATCTTCAAGAGAAATCAAGAGGAGGACATTTGGGACATCGTCAACAAAGGAAATTGTCCTACCCCTCAAAAGACTGCCGATGATGGGACGAAAAGTGACAAAGAATGATCCGAGTATATAAATGATGAAAAAGAGAAAGCAAAGAAAAATACTTATGCGCATTATCTTTTAATATGCACTCTTAACTCTAACGAATTTGAAAGAGTGTCTACTCTTGATACAACTAAACAGATATGGGATTACTTGGTCACAACCTATGAAAGAACGAATCAAGTGAAGAAGACCAAGATCAACATACTCGTTCAGAAGTATGAAGGCTTCAAGATGGAAGAGAATGAATCTATTGAGTCAATGTTCAAAAGATTCAGTGCAATAATAAACTACCTCAAGTCTCTTGGGAAAACCTATACCAATGAAGAACAGGTAAACAAGGTCCTTCAGTGTCTGCCCAGACACAAGTGGGGAGCAAAGGTGACTGCCATAGAAGAAGCCCAAAATCTAGAGACTTTAAAGCTTGAAGAGTTGATAGGCAAGCTTCTTGCACACGAGATACGATTATCTGAAGGCAGCCAGACAAAGAAGATTGCTCTCAAAAGTACAAAAGAACCAAAAGAAGAATCAGAGGATGATGATGAAGAAACTATGGCCATGCTAGCCAGAGGGTTCAAACGCCTCTATAGAAGAAATCCAAGAATCTGAGGCTACCTAAAAGAATCCTCATCCAAGACATCATCACCCAAAGGTAAACCACAAATTAAAGATGAAAATGATTCCTCTACATGTTTTGCTTGTGGTGCAACATATCATTTGGTGAGAGAATGTCCTCACGTAAAGAAGGCCAAGGAACAAAGTGAATCCAAAGGGAAGAGATTCAACAGAAAAGCTATGGTTGTTACTTGGAGTGACAGCGAATGCAGTGAAAGTGAAAGTGACTCCGAAGAAATTGCAAATCTTTGTCTCATGGCAAACGACCTTGATGAAGCAGAAATAAATGATGATGATGAAGTATTTACTAGCCTCTTTCTTCAATGCAATGAAAAAACTCAAAAACAAAGATTGCTTACTCAGCTTGATTATATTGCAACCCTTACCGATAAAATTCGCTATCTCACTAGAATTGCTGAAACCAACACCAAAACCATGGCAACTCAACATGAGATAATCCTAAACCTCACCACAGATAATATCAGTGTAAAACCGAAAAGACTGGAGATCCAACCAAATTTAGAGAACTCAAGGACAACAAGAGTGGAAAGGTAACATTTGGATACAAAAGCCAAGGGAGGATCCTTGGAGTCGGCAAGGTCGGTAAGGACTCAACAAATTGTATAAATGATGTATATTTTGTATAAGGTTTAGAGTACAATCTTTTAAGTATTTCTCAGTTTTATGACAAAGGATACAGAGTCTGGTTCAATAAAAATTCCTGTGTGGTAGAAAAAGAGTTACATGAGATAGTGCTTAAAGGACATCGGATGAATAATGTGTATGTTATTGACCTCAGTGATCCTATGACCAATGACCTTACCTGTCTTAGAGCTGCATCAGATGAGTCATGGCTGTGGCATCGTAGATTAGGGCATGTCGACATGAAAACCCTCCAAAAATTGAATCACCTAGGGTTGGTTAGAGGAGTACCATCACACAACTTCATTCGTGACAAATTATGTGAAGCATGCACCAAAGGTAAACAGACCAGAACCTCCTTCAAGCTACTGACACAAGTTGTCACCTTTAGATGTCTTGAACTGTTGCATATGGACCTTTGTGGACCAATACCATACAAGAGTCTAGGAGGACGTTCATACATACTAGTTGTTGTTGATGATTTTTCAAGATTTATTTGGGTTTTATTCTTGAAGGATAAGACAGAAGCCTTTCCCAAATTTGAAAACCTATACAGACAACTCAAGGTCCTTACAGGTCTAACCTTAGTATCAATAAGGACAAATCATGGAAAAGAATTCGACAATCAACATCAATTTGGAAGATTCTGTGATCAAGAAGGTGTTACCCACAACTTTTCTGCCCCGTAAACACCTCAGCAAAATGGTGTAGTCGAAAGGAAGAATCGAACACTTAAGAACAAGACAAGAAATCATTTGTGAGAATAATCAGCCCCTATTCCTTTGGGCTGAGATCATCAATGCATCAAATTATATTCTTAATAGATGCACTATAAGGTCCTTCATAGAGAAATCACCATACGAGCTATTCAAGGGGAAGATTCCCAACATAGCTCATCTCAAGGCTATTGGATTCAAGTGTTTCATACACAACAATGGTAAGAAGGCTCTAAGCAAATTTGAACCAAGGAGTGAAGAAGGAATCCTAGTAGGATACTCCTTATCTAGCAAGGCCTACAGAGTCTACATAAAAGCATCCAAAAAGGTGGAAGAACCCATTCATGTCATCTTTGATGAATCTCCCAGCTCCTCACCAGAAAGGTCCTCGATAAAGCTTCAAATTCATCAAGAAGATGAGGATGAGGACACTACTCGCATCTTTCAGCAAGGTCCTTCCCCATAAAATGAAGAACCTCCTCCAGGAAATGAACCAAAAACTTATGCACAATCCTCCAAATGTTGTTGGAGAAATCCCAACTAACTCTGAGGATACCTCAAGGACCTTCAGGTTCAAGCCTGCCCATCCAGCCGACAACCTTCTATCTGGTCTGGACACATGTATTAGAACTCGATCCTCTCTTAGAAACATTTGTGCCTTCCATGCATTCGTTTGATAAATTGAACCTAGAGGACCTGAAGAACCCCTAAAGGACAGCAACTGGATGCTTGCCATGCAAGAAGAACTAAATCAGTTTGAGAGAAACACAGTCTGGAAGCTTGTCCCAAGACCAAAGCACCATCCCATCATTGGTGTAAAATGGGTCTACCGCAACAAATTAGATGAACATGGCACTGTCACAAGAAATAAGGCCAGACTAGTCGCCAAAGGATATAACCAAGAAGAGGGCATTGACTACGAAGAAACCTTTGCTCAAGTTGCAAGACTAGAGGCCATTCGGATACTTCTAGCCTATGCCTCATCAGCGCACATGAAGCTGTATCAAATTGATGTCAAGAGTGCCTTCCTAAATGGACATCTAAAGGAAGAAGTCTATGTTGAACAGCCTCAAGGATTTGAACAAAAAGATCCACACACTCATGTCTACAAGCTTCAGAAGGCCCTTTATGGGCTCAAGCAAGCTCCTAGAGCTTTGTATGAAAGACTAAGCTCCTTCCTCCTGAGGAATGGATTCAAAAGAGGTCTCATAGACAAAACACTGTTCATCAAAACCTTAGGTCAGGATTCCATTATAATTCAAGTTTATGTAGATGACATTATTTTTGGTGCTACTAATAAAAATCTAGTGAAGGACTTCTTCGATCTTATGAGTAAGGAATTTGAGATGAGCCTAGTAGGAGAACTTAGCTACTTTCTTGGCTTACAAATCAAACAAAATGAAGATGGCATCTTTGTCAATCAGAGTAAGTATGTAAAAGAGCTCCTAAAGAAATATGGTCTTGAAAATGCCAAGCACTGCAGCAGCCCAATGTCCTCCACCCTAAAACTTGATCATGATCAAAATGGTAAAGCCATTCCTGATAAACACTACAGAGGTATGATTGGATCTCTACTCTACCTAACTGTCAGTCGTCCTGATATCATGTTTAGTGTGTGCTTATCTGCTCGATTTCAAAGTGCTACTAAAGAATCTCACTTGGTCGTTGTCAAAAGGATTTTGAGATATCTTGTAGGTACCAAGGACCGTGGACTATGGTACCCCAGCAACAACTCCCTTCATCTCATTGGGTATAGAGATGTAGAATTTGTTGGATCTAGAACTGACCGAAAAAGGACCTCTGGAGGTTGCCAAATGCTAGGTTTATCATTGATATCCTGGCAATCAAAGAAGCAAAATGTAGTTTCCCTTTCCGCAGCAGAAGCTGAGTACATAGCAGCCGCGTGTTGTGTACAACTTCTGTGGATCAAATAACAGATAAAGGACCTCGGCATAGAGTCCTCAAATATTCCAATCAAGTGTGATAATCAGAGTGCCATTCAAATCACTAAAAATCCAGTTCAACACTCCCCGCACCAAACACATTGAAGTACGACAACACTTCATTAGAGATCATGTAGACAAAGGCCATATTACTATGGACTTTGATCCCACTGAGCAATTCATCACAAACAGAAGGGAACTTGGGATGTTGCAACCTGATGACCAGTTCAAGGGGAGCTAGTATTCTCCCTTCCAGGGGGAGCTAAGGACCTCCACCTCCAGGTACATATCTAACTCTAAAAACTGCTCAGAAAGGTCCTTGACATTATTGCCCTGGAACCACGTTGAGCACTCTAAAATCAAATCCTGGCACATGGCTATGTTGACAGTTTCCATCATAACTGCCCAGTATAACCTCTTTTTTTTAAAAAAAATTTCAAAATCTTTTTTTCTTCCCTTCAAACATTCACAATCAAGGTTATCAAAACGGGTAAAGGTCCTTGCCCACACAGTCATGGCACCCTTTCCAACACGATCAAATTAAAATCCTTGTACTCCGTTTTTTTGGTTTATTCAAAAATATTTGAGGAAATCTTTTCCTTCTTTAAAAAGATTCGAATTTTAAATTTTGAAATCTTTTTTATTCTAGTCCCTCTATTTCCTCTTTCCCGCCTCTCCTCCCTCTTACGTCACCCCTTGTTGACGTGCTCAATCAAATCACCTCCTCCGTCATCAATTCTCCCTCAAAATCTCTCTTCCCTCTCCATTTCCCCACACTTCTCGATCCTTCCACATTTAACCCATCACCTTCCTTCTTCAACCACTCACCAACTCTCTTTAAAAACATCAGACCCCACTCAACTCTTCCCTCATCCATTCATTCATCTCTTTCAACCCACTAAAACTCTCCACCGTCACTATCATCTCCTTGGGAAAGCGACAATCCCTTAAACCCGCTGCTCCTTCTGGAGTTGCCAAACGAACTCGCTCCAGCAAAACGTCTCCCATCCCCCCTTACTCCACCCACTCCCATAGCTCCTCCTCCAACACCACTACCGTTCCTCCAACCAGTTCATCTCTGCAACTCTCTCCTCAGCAATGGCTTGAACTCTTTTCCAAGAGACCGATGCTATTCTGTGACACCGTCGATCTGGACTCCCTCATCGAGGCTTTTCCCTCCTTCTCCACCCTCAAGGACATGGGCCGTCAATCCTTCTTCAACTGCGACCACAGCATCTATCCATCCCTCATCCACCAATTGTTCGCCAACCTCGTGACTAATCCAACAAAACTTCTCTCCATTCAAAGTTTCATCGTATTGACATCTTTCTCTCAGCAAATCAAGTTGAAAAGATTTTGCATCTCAATACCAGCATATCAAAACAACCTCTTCCCTTACCTTCTGACCCGAAGCAAGAGCTTCGCAACCTGTATGGCCGACCTTCTAAAAACAAGAACATAGAGTACACGGCCTTAACCTCTGAATGTACTACACAGTTGTTCGCACTATTCTGCCTAGGGGTATCAACAAAGAGACCTTGAACGAAGCCTGTGCCTATTTTATTATAAACATCATGAATGACCGCCACCCTGAGATAGGCGAAACTGTGGTCAATTATCTTATAAGGGCTGCATCCTCCGTGTCTAGACCACTACCTTACTGCAAGCTCCTCACCAAAGACTTCCAAGCCCATAAGGTCCCCTTAAACTCCTCCGAACAAGTGTCTGTCAATGTCTCTACGATAGGAATTCCTCTCCACACAAGCCTGGGATATCAACAGCAAGAGGATGGAACATGGCGTCACACAGATAAGCTAAAGGTTATTCAGGAAATCACCTCAGTTGCTACTACAAAGGACATTCAGGATGCTCTGCAAGTGCAATTATCCAACCTTCGTACTGAGGTTCATGCTCTACACAAAGAAGTTCAAAGCCTCCATGCAGCGAATGCCTCTCTCCATCGAGCAATCACTTCTCTACTAGAAGCAATCTCATCCATGCCCACTCCTGCCCAGAGCATTCAGCCTGCTCCCTGCTCCTCCCTTGCGACTGAAGCCACCCCCAATCCTGATGAAGCCACACCCCTTCCCTGAAAGTCGTTTTAGTTTCTGGATTTCTTTAACATGTTTTTTTTTTTTGTGCCAAACATGCCTCCCGGTTCCTTTTTTGGTGAAAGCCAAAAGGGGGAGATGAATTATGTCTATCGTTTCTTTTACTCTGTTGGATCTGTCTTTTTTTTGCTCTGTTGGATCTGTCTCCCTTGGGTCTGTAGTTAAACTATTATCTGCTACTATGCATGACTACTAGTTAATTACTCCTACATCTATGTTATATAATTGCCTTACTTAATCATTGCACTATGGAGTTTTGTCTTTCACTCAAAAAGGGGGAGCTTGTAGAGACCCCATGTGTACAAAAGGACATTGGCCGATACAGGATCAAGGACATTTACTCCAACTACAGCAAGGACATTCAAGGTAGATCATGTTTTGACGTGAAATAATTAAAAGAGCAAAAAACAAATAGGGAAGTTTGAGGAAGATATTCTGGAAAGATTTGCATCTATTTTTCTATCATTTTCTAACCAGACTAATTGATTGGTAACTGTTTTTATTACAGGAAGCAATTGCTCAAGAATTTGAAAAGAAGATATGATTGGAGATTTCCGCAAATAAGGCAAGAATGAAGAACGCAAATTTGGAAGAATAGCAAATCATAATGAAAGAAAGTATCCGGCGGAAATCAACCATAAACGACTCTATTCTACCGGAGTATCTCGATTATAAAAGAAGACCTCAAGAAGGAAGAAACTCAACGATTCCACAGAAGAAATCGGGTGCCCAAAAACAAAGAGTTGTTTTTGTAATTCTATGTGTTCTTTCTTCGAGTAGAAAGAAGAGAATTTCTGAGTGTTGCAACTGTGTTTGAATCGAATCCTAGATGGACTTAAGTTAGATTAAGTATTAGCATCAATCCGGTGTTTGGTGCGTGTTGCTCAGAAACCTTTTGTAAATTGCCCTCTACAAGGCACGTTCTTCGCTGTTGCCCTAAGGACGTTCAACCTAGAGAACATTCATCTCTTGTTCTGTAATCTGTTCTAAACCAATAAAGGAAGTTATTCAGTCATAACTTGCTTATCCTTTATCTCTGTTTACTTCAGTTTATATAAAGTTAAATCTTAATCTGAGAAGGTTAAGATCCTAACGTCCTTTATCAGTGAGTTTTTGTGTAGAAAAATTCAATAACCCTATTCACCCCTCTCTAGGGTTCTTTCAATACATACATACATACATACATACATACATACATACATACATACATACATACATACATACATACATACATACATATATATATATATATATATATATATATATATATACTTACATACACACACACACACACACACACACACACACACACACTCACACACACACACATATATATATATATATATATATATATATATATATATATATATATATATATATAGGGAAATTGGATTCTAATAATCCCTACTTTTGCAAATTGGATGGCAATAATACCTACTATCAATTTGTATTCTGGTGGTCTAAAAAAAATTAAATTATATTGTAGCGGGACATAATCGAGAGTATACACTAAATATCATAGATTTTGTGTTGCATTTGATTCAAAACTTTGTATAACACTTTACCATGATTTTTAATGAATTTACAGCACTTCTCCTAATTTTTTTTCAATTTTTTATGATTTTTTCAATTTTATTATTTTTAAAAAATCATAATAATTACTCGGAATCTCAAAAAAATAATTTAAAAATGTTTTAGTAACTACACATCATTACCTATCTGGGGATAGGAACGAAAAAAAAAACAAAAACAATATGGGGTAGGCATGAGAAAAATGAAAAGAATGTGGTGATGGATTTGGTACCACTACAATATAATTTTTTTTTTTGGACCACCAGAATACAAATTTAAAGTAGGGATTATTGCTATCCAATTTGCAAAAGTAGGGATTATTAGAATCCAATTTCCCTATATATATATATATATATATATATATATATATATATATATATTTATATATATATATGTGTGTGTGTGTGTGTGTGTGCGCGTGTGTATATACACACACACACACACACACACACACACATATATATATATATATATGGGAATAGATATAATGAGAAGAGACAAATTGTGAGCATAAAAGCATGGCCAATCTCAACCATTGGTTCTAAGATCAAGGGTAGTTATAAATTAGGTGTTTTATTTTTATTTCTAGAGTAGACCTTACAATTTGATTGGGTAATTTTTTTCTCTTTTAAAAAAAGTTTGATTGCACGTGAGAGAGTAGGAGAGAGGAGTGAGGAGAGAGAATTACTCTTGTACGTCGGCCATTGAGAAATAAATGCGTTGAACTTCTCCAAAACCATCTGTTGATTTTTCATTTCATCTTTTGATTTTGGAATACCAAAGTGCTGCTGGAGGTGCCACAATCAAAATTCCAGAATTGAAGCAAACCCTAAAACGAGTTCCCGGTGAATTGCGAGGGGAGGGGCGTGTGAATTCCGGCTAGTGATTTTCCGGCGGGGTAAATTTTCCAGTCAATTGCAAGAGAAAGTGAAACCCAATTCGTCTGTTTCCGGCGGGTGAGTGTGTTTTCCGGCGATCTTGTACGTTGGGTTTGTTTCCCGTTTTCCGGTGATCTTGTGGAGTTTTCCGGTTAATTGCACGCCCGGCCGCCATCGCTGCCAATCAGAGATGCAAACAGGGGCTGCTGCTCTGTTCTGTGTTGCCCAGCTCTGTTCAGATGCTACTTTTACAATACTGCTGATGCTGCTGTTCGTGGTCGAGGCCGGCACCACCATTGACGTCGCCGCCGCCGACCCCCAGCGCCGCCTAGAACTCACCGTCGACCACCAAGCGTAAACCCCTGTTACAATTCAAGTTTTTGTTTAAATTGGTCATACTCTGTTTCAAATTCCAGTTTGATGTGTTGCTTATGAGGTAGTATGTGTTGTAGGTGCAATGAGGCAACTATACCTGATGTTCATTTGGATACACCCTGATGTTCATTTTAATTGTATATATATGTTCATTTTCATAAAATGATCATATATATATGTAATGTAAGTGGCACCTTGTTGCATGGCATGTAAGTTATTTGTCGGTAATATAGTTGATGTCATGACATAATAGTTGATATTCGCAAATGAAAACTTGATGTTCATTTAGCTTCAACTTGATGCTCATTTTCATGTCTATAGATGTACATTATCAGAAATACATGTGATGTTCATAATGAATAGTTAATGATCACAACTAAAATACTTGATGCTCATATAGGTACAACTTGATGCTCATTTTCATATACGTAAGTTCATTTCACAACCGATAATCTATATACTGAAAGATCATTTGATAATAACATAATGTTCATTTCATGTCGGTATAGTGGCTTTTGTGTGTGTAAATCGATGATCGTCCTGTATACCCATGATGTTCATTATGTTCTAACTTGATGATCATCTCAGTACAACGTGATGTTCATTTCATTTTAACATTGACATTGTTGAGTTTATGTTCATTTCATCAACTAATATTTTCCAATTCAGGTGTGTGCTGGACTTGACGGATGACAACACTCACAACAAGAAAAATATGTTTGGGCAACAAATTTAGTGTAGTTTGGGTAACAAAAAATTATTATTGCATTAATTTAAAATAGGGCAACCAAATAATTTTGTGGTTAAATGCATTATATGCAACAACAAAAATTTTTTTTGTTACAATTGTTATAGATTGGGCAACAATTTAAAGAAAAATGGTTGCCAAAAATTATTGAGGTAACAAAAAAATTTGGTTGCCCACCAAAACTAGCTTGTGCTTCCATTTTTACTAATTTGTAGCCCGGACTTTGTGCTTTGAGGATAAAACTACCAAATCATGACAATTTGTTTTTGTAGCACCATGTCAACGGGTAACAAAAAATTGACTAAGACAACAAATTTTTTTGTTGCCCAAAGTAATTTTTCTTGTAGTGACTGCTCGCTCCTCGCATTGGACGTTTTGACAAACATTTTTTCTGATATGGTCAACGAAACAGTTGACGTGGGCGAGGCTTTTAGCCCAGTGCCAGATTATATACTCATAGACGCGGACACGGTTGGGAGAGGGGCTGAACGAATCCCCATTTGAAACGCCACAACTAGCGCAGAAATCGCAATGAAAAGTGGACATCATATTGAGATGAGCATACATAAACTTGATGAAATGAATATCAGGTTATATTTGGAATGAACATCATATTCAGTTTTGTATCCCTTTAATTTTCATTCCACCTTCAATTAGTGCTCATTGCATAAACTTGATGAAATGAACTTAAAGTTACATTGGAATGAACATGAACTCTTGACCTGAAATGAACATCATGTTATATTGGAATGAACATCATATTCAGTTTTATGTCCTTTTTGAGTTACTGTGAAATGAAAATCAAGTTATAACAAAATAAACATCAAGTGTTAGTTGTATTGTCATTTAGATATTGTGAAAAGAACATCAAGTTATTATGAAATAAACATGAAATAATATTTTTTTATATCAGGTGGGCATGAATTGAAATGAACATCCAATATTGGGTGTATGAACAACAATCTATTGGGAAATGAACATCAAGTTGTATTGGAATGAACATCAAATGACAATGAAAAGTGGACATCATATTGAGATGAACATACATAAACTTGATGAAGATGGCATCTTTGTCAATCAGAGTAAGTATGTAAAAGAGCTCCTAAAGAAATATGGTCTTGAAAATGCCAAGCACTGCAGCAGCCCAATGTCCTCCACCCTAAAACTTGATCATGATCAAAATGGTAAAGCCATTCCTGATAAACACTACAGAGGTATGATTGGATCTCTACTCTACCTAACTGTCAGTCGTCCTGATATCATGTTTAGTGTGTGCTTATCTGCTCGATTTCAAAGTGCTACTAAAGAATCTCACTTGGTCGTTGTCAAAAGGATTTTGAGATATCTTGTAGGTACCAAGGACCGTGGACTATGGTACCCCAGCAACAACTCCCTTCATCTCATTGGGTATAGAGATGTAGAATTTGTTGGATCTAGAACTGACCGAAAAAGGACCTCTGGAGGTTGCCAAATGCTAGGTTTATCAATTATATCCTGGCAATCAAAGAAGCAAAATGTAGTTTCCCTTTCCGCAGCAGAAGCTGAGTACATAGCAGCCGCGTGTTGTGTACAACTTCTGTGGATCAAATAACAGATAAAGGACCTCGGCATAGAGTCCTCAAATATTCCAATCAAGTGTGATAATCAGAGTGCCATTCAAATCACTAAAAATCCAGTTCAACACTCCCCGCACCAAACACATTGAAGTACGACAACACTTCATTAGAGATCATGTAGACAAAGGCCATATTACTATGGACTTTGATCCCACTGAGCAATTCATCACAAACAGAAGGGAACTTGGGATGTTGCAACCTGATGACCAGTTCAAGGGGAGCTAGTATTCTCCCTTCCAGGGGGAGCTAAGGACCTCCACCTCCAGGTACATATCTAACTCTAAAAACTGCTCAGAAAGGTCCTTGACATTATTGCCCTGGAACCACGTTGAGCACTCTAAAATCAAATCCTGGCACATGGCTATGTTGACAGTTTCCATCATAACTGCCCAGTATAACCTCTTTTTTTAAAAAAAAATTTCAAAATCTTTTTTTCTTCCCTTCAAACATTCACAATCAAGGTTATCAAAACGGGTAAAGGTCCTTGCCCACACAGTCATGGCACCCTTTCCAACACGATCAAATTAAAATCCTTGTACTCCGTTTTTTTGGTTTATTCAAAAATATTTGAGGAAATCTTTTCCTTCTTTAAAAAGATTCGAATTTTAAATTTTGAAATCTTTTTTATTCTAGTCCCTCTATTTCCTCTTTCCCGCCTCTCCTCCCTCTTACGTCACCCCTTGTTGACGTGCTCAATCAAATCACCTCCTCCGTCATCAATTCTCCCTCAAAATCTCTCTTCCCTCTCCATTTCCCCACACTTCTCGATCCTTCCACATTTAACCCATCACCTTCCTTCTTCAACCACTCACCAACTCTCTTTAAAAACATCAGACCCCACTCAACTCTTCCCTCATCCATTCATTCATCTCTTTCAACCCACTAAAACTCTCCACCGTCACTATCATCTCCTTGGGAAAGCGACCATCCCTTAAACCCGCTGCTCCTTCTGGAGTTGCCAAACGAACTCGCTCCAGCAAAACGTCTCCCATCCCCCCTTACTCCACCCACTCCCATAGCTCCTCCTCCAACACCACTACCGTTCCTCCAACCAGTTCATCTCTGCAACTCTCTCCTCAGCAATGGCTTGAACTCTTTTCCAAGAGACCGATGCTATTCTGTGACACCGTCGATCTGGACTCCCTCATCGAGGCTTTTCCCTCCTTCTCCACCCTCAAGGACATGGGCCGTCAATCCTTCTTCAACTGCGACCACAGCATCTATCCATCCCTCATCCACCAATTGTTCGCCAACCTCGTGACTAATCCAACAAAAACTTCTCTCCATTCGAAAGTTTCATCGTATTGACATCTTTCTCTCAGCAAATCAAGTTGAAAAGATTTTGCATCTCAATACCAGCATATCAAAACAACCTCTTCCCTTACCTTCTGACCCGAAGCAAGAGCTTCGCAACCTGTATGGCCGACCTTCTAAAAACAAGAACATAGAGTACACGGCCTTAACCTCTGAATGTACTACACAGTTGTTCGCACTATTCTGCCTAGGGGTATCAACAAAGAGACCTTGAACGAAGCCTGTGCCTATTTTATTATAAACATCATGAATGACCGCCACCCTGAGATAGGCGAAACTGTGGTCAATTATCTTATAAGGGCTGCATCCTCCGTGTCTAGACCACTACCTTACTGCAAGCTCCTCACCAAAGACTTCCAAGCCCATAAGGTCCCCTTAAACTCCTCCGAACAAGTGTCTGTCAATGTCTCTACGATAGGAATTCCTCTCCACACAAGCCTGGGATATCAACAGCAAGAGGATGGAACATGGCGTCACACAGATAAGCTAAAGGTTATTCAGGAAATCACCTCAGTTGCTACTACAAAGGACATTCAGGATGCTCTGCAAGTGCAATTATCCAACCTTCGTACTGAGGTTCATGCTCTACACAAAGAAGTTCAAAGCCTCCATGCAGCGAATGCCTCTCTCCATCGAGCAATCACTTCTCTACTAGAAGCAATCTCATCCATGCCCACTCCTGCCCAGAGCATTCAGCCTGCTCCCTGCTCCTCCTTTGCGACTGAAGCCACCCCCAATCCTGATGAAGCCACACCCCTTCCCTGAAAGTCGTTTTAGTTTCTGGATTTCTTTAACATGTTTTTTTTTTGTGCCAAACATGCCTCCCGGTTCCTTTTTTGGTGAAAGCCAAAAGGGGGAGATGAATTATGTCTATCGTTTCTTTTACTCTGTTGGATCTGTCTTTTTTTTGCTCTGTTGGATCTGTCTCCCTTGGGTCTGTAGTTAAACTATTATCTACTACTATGCATGACTACTAGTTAATTACTCCTACATCTATGCTATATAATTGCCTTACTTAATCATTGCACTATGGAGTTTTGTCTTTCACTCAAAAAGGGGGAGCTTGTAGAGACCCCATGTGTACAAAAGGACATTGGCGATACTGAGATCAAGGACATTTACTCCAACTACAGCAAGGACATTCAAGGTAGATCATGTTTTGACGTGAAATAATTAAAAGAGCAAAAAACAAATAGGGAAGTTTGAGGAAGATATTCTGGAAAGATTTGCATCTATTTTTCTATCATTTTCTAACCAGACTAATTGATTGGTAACTGTTTTTATTATAGGAAGCAATTGCTCAAGAATTTGAAAAGAAGATATGATTGGAGATTTCCGCAAATAAGGCAAGAATGAAGAACGCAAATTTGGAAGAATAGCAAATCATAATGAAAGAAAGTATCCGGCGGAAATCAACCATAAACGACTCTATTCTACCGGAGTATCTCGATTATAATAGAAGACCTCAAGAAGGAAGAAACTCAACGATTCCACAGAAGAAATCGGGTGCCCAAAAACAAAGAGTTGTTTTTGTAATTCTATGTGTTCTTTCTTCGAGTAGAAAGAAGAGAATTTCTGAGTGTTGCAACTGTGTTTGAATCGAATCCTAGATGGACTTAAGTTCGATTAAGTATTAGCATCAATCCGGTGTTTGGTGCGTGTTGCTCAGAAACCTTTTGTAAATTGCCCTCTACAAGGCACGTTCTTCGCTGTTGCCCTAAGGACGTTCAATCTAGAGAACATTCATCTCTTGTTCTGTAATCTGTTCTAAACCAATAAAGGAAGTTATTCAGTCATAACTTGCTTATCCTTTATCTCTGTTTACTTCAGTTTATATAAAGTTAAATCTTAATCTGAGAAGGTTAAGATCCTAACGTGCTTTATCAGTGAGTTTTTGTGCAGAAAAATTCAATAACCCTATTCACCCCTCTCTAGGGTTCTTTCAATACATACATACATACATACATACATACATACATACATACATACATACATACATACATACATACATACATATATATATATATATATATATGTAAGTATATATATATATATATATATATATATATATATATATATATACTTACATATATATATATGGGAATAGATATAATGAGAAGAGACAAATTGTGAGCATAAAAGCATGGCCAATCTCAACCATTGGTTCTAAGATCAAGGGTAGTTATAAATTAGGTGTTTTATTTTTATTTCTAGAGTAGACCTTACAATTTGATTGGGTAATTTTTTTCTCTTTTAAAAAAAGTTTGATTGCACGTGAGAGAGTAGGAGAGAGGAGTGAGGAGAGAGAATTACTCTTGTACGTCGGCCATTGAGAAATAAATGCGTTGAACTTCTCCAAAACCATCTGTTGATTTTTCATTTCATCTTTTGATTTTGGAATACCAAAGTGCTGCTGGAGGTGCCACAATCAAAATTCCAGAATTGAAGCAAACCCTAAAACGAGTTCCCGGTGAATTGCGAGGGGAGGGGCGTGTGAATTCCGGCTAGTGATTTTCCGGCGGGGTAAATTTTCCAGTCAATTGCAAGAGAAAGTGAAACCCAATTCGTCTGTTTCCGGCGGGTGAGTGTGTTTTCCGGCGATCTTGTACGTTGGGTTTGTTTCCCGTTTTCCGGTGATCTTGTGGAGTTTTCCGGTTAATTGCACGCCGCGCCATCACGCCAATCGAGAGATGCAAATGGGCCGCTGCTGCTCGTGTTGCCCACTCTGCTCGGATGCTACTTTTACAATCGCTGATCTTTGCTTGTTGCGGTCGAGGCCGGCACCACCATTGACGTCGCCGCCGCCGACCCCCAGCGCCGCCTAGAACTCACCGTCGACCACCAAGCGTAAACCCCTGTTACAATTCAAGTTTTTGTTTAAATTGGTCATACTCTGTTTCAAATTCCAGTTTGATGTGTTGCTTATGAGGTAGTATGTGTTGTAGGTGCAATGAGGCAACTATACCTGATGTTCATTTGGATACACCCTGATGTTCATTTTAATTGTATATATATGTTCATTTTCATAAAATGATCATATATATATGTAATGTAAGTGGCACCTTGTTGCATGGCATGTAAGTTATTTGTCGGTAATATAGTTGATGTCATGACATAATAGTTGATATTCGCAAATGAAAACTTGATGTTCATTTAGCTTCAACTTGATGCTCATTTTCATGTCTATAGATGTACATTATCAGAAATACATGTGATGTTCATAACAGAATAGTTAATGATCACAACTAAAATACTTGATGCTCATATAGGTACAACTTGATGCTCATTTTCATATACACAGAAGTTCATTTCCACAAACTGATAATCTATATACTGAAAGATCATTTGATAATAACATAATGTTCATTTCATGTCGGTATAGTGGCTTTTGTGTGTGTAAATCGATGATCGTCCTGTATACCCATGATGTTCATTATGTTCTAACTTGATGATCATCTCAGTACAACGTGATGTTCATTTCATTTTAACATTGACATTGTTGAGTTTATGTTCATTTCATCAACTAATATTTTCCAATTCAGGTGTGTGCTGGACTTGACGGATGACAACACTCACAACAAGAAAAATATGTTTGGGCAACAAATTTAGTGTAGTTTGGGTAACAAAAAATTATTATTGCATTAATTTAAAATAGGGCAACCAAATAATTTTGTGGTTAAATGCATTATATGCAACAACAAAAATTTTTTTTGTTACAATTGTTATAGATTGGGCAACAATTTAAAGAAAAATGGTTGCCAAAAATTATTGAGGTAACAAAAAAATTTGGTTGCCCACCAAAACTAGCTTGTGCTTCCATTTTTACTAATTTGTAGCCCGGACTTTGTGCTTTGAGGATAAAACTACCAAATCATGACAATTTGTTTTTGTAGCACCATGTCAACGGGTAACAAAAAATTGACTAAGACAACAAATTTTTTTGTTGCCCAAAGTAATTTTTCTTGTAGTGACTGCTCGCTCCTCGCATTGGACGTTTTGACAAACATTTTTTCTGATATGGTCAACGAAACAGTTGACGTGGGCGAGGCTTTTAGCCCAGTGCCAGATTATATACTCATAGACGCGGACACGGTTGGGAGAGGGGCTGAACGAATCCCCATTTGAAACGCCACAACTAGCGCAAAAATCACAATGAAAAGTGGACATCATATTGAGATGAGCATACATAAACTTGATGAAATGAATATCAGGTTATATTTGGAATGAACATCATATTCAGTTTTGTATCCCTTTAATTTTCATTCCACCTTCAATTAGTGCTCATTGCATAAACTTGATGAAATGAACTTAAAGTTACATTGGAATGAACATGAACTCTTGACCTGAAATGAACATCATGTTATATTGGAATGAACATCATATTCAGTTTTATGTCCTTTTTGAGTTACTGTGAAATGAAAATCAAGTTATAACAAAATAAACATCAAGTGTTAGTTGTATTGTCATTTAGATATTGTGAAAAGAACATCAAGTTATTATGAAATAAACATGAAATAATATTTTTTTATATCAGGTGGGCATGAATTGAAATGAACATCCAATATTGGGTGTATGAACAACAATCTATTGGGAAATGAACATCAAGTTGTATTGGAATGAACATCAAATGACAATGAAAAGTGGACATCATATTGAGATGAACATACATAAACTTGATGAAATGAATATCAAGTTATATTGCAATGAACATCATATTCGATTTTGCATCCCTTTGATTTTCATTTCAGATTACAATGATCGATTCAAAGTGTTGGCTGTAAGAATATCAAGGTATTGTGAAATGAACATCAAGTTATAATTGAAGTGAACATCACACTGCGTGAAACACATATGTAATATGCAAAAAGTTATCAGTCTGTTATAAAATGAACATCAAGTTATAATGGAATGAGCATCAATTGGCAACGAAAGTGGACATCGTATTGAGATGAAAACACATCAACCCATACTGAGATGAATATGTATATGTATTGAAAAGCACATCAGGTAGGCATTTTATGCTCATCAATTGGGAATGGGTTTGGTAATGAAATAAACATCATTTATATGTAGATGATCTTCAAGGGTACCCGAAATGAACATCACATGTAATTAATATGAATCAGCCGAACATCAAGTCATTTGTTCTGATGAGTATTTATATATATTGAAAATCAGTTTCGCATGTTCATTCATGGAAAGCACTTCAACCGAATCTGACCAAAATTCATCAACTCAAACCTAAAGTAAACTGAATGTTTTTATTTTAAAAAAACAAACACAAACTCCAATCGTTCAATCATGAATCCAAAAGCATAGTCAACTGATGTTCAAAACAACTTGATTACATCATCTATAACGCTTTGGAAAATTCTTGTTGTCGTGTGTTGCTATTTGGTCATAACACTTCACCTTCTTGCACTTGTTTTCTTCTCGGTGGCAACCTCCACTGGCGTCTTCGTCCTCTTGCCTCTTCCCTTTGTGTTTTCGTCCTCCATCTGTAGGACAGAAGTTCCAAAATACGTTTCAAAGTCCGAAGACACACTGCTCGATGGTTTTTCAACGCTTAACGCCTTAAGTTTTGAAATAAGGGCATTCGTCTGTTCAATAATCAAGCCTAGCTTTTCTTCATCCCTATCGGCAACGTCCATGCACTTATATAAT